>UYRT01000182.1:0-11858 GCA_900617915.1 Gongylonema pulchrum
TACAGTGGGTACATATATATGTACGTATATATATATATATATGTACATATGTACGTATATATATATATATATATATATATACGTACATATATATATGTGCGCGCGCGTGAGTGCGTCTGTCCGGGTATTTCTGCTTGTCAACTAAGCAAGTTTCGGCGTTAAAATTTTGCCAGCGGGTAGGACCGGGTACCAATGCACTCGCAAGTCTTAGCCCCGCGTGTGCGCATGTGAAAGTTTTGACGGAAAAATAAACTCGGGAACCAGAAAAGCTGGAAAGCCGAAATTTTAACTAAATGTTCCCTGACCAAGTACAACTTAAAAATTTGAAATTTATTTCCAACGTATGCATGGTTCTCACATACAGGCACTTAAAAGTTCTGGTAGGAAAATCGCTCACTGAACAGTTTAGTCACCTTCAAACAACAGTAGTTAAACAAAAAACTTCATTTTCTTTCATGCAAAATTTATGATTTACGCTAGTGAGCACACAAGACAAGTGTAAAACAATGACTATTCATATAGTCAACGATTTGACTGCTTCAAGCCTAGCGCAAAAACGCACGACCGCACCGGCAAGCCTGGTGCGTTCTAGCCTAGGATTGCCTGATTTGCCGCTCCATCTTCCCTCAAGTGATTTTTGAGGCGTGGTACGATAATTAGTTACATGCAACATTCATATTTACAACCAGAATAAAAGGTACTCTTGCTTCACAGCACTCGACAGTCATTTTCCGTATTTAAAGAATGCATTAAGTGGATATCCCTGAGAACGCATCAAGCAGCAACTAAGATGTAATCGCTTTCATATATATATAAATATATGTATAATATGTGTACATATATACATGTATATATATATGTATATATATATATATATATATACATATACATATATGTACATATATATATCGTAAGGAGAGGATGGAAAAACTCAAAAAATAAATAAACTTACTCGAAGTAATTTCAGTGCTCCTTCACAAATTTGCATACCGCGTGACTCGAATACTTCGATACCACCCAAGTACTGCAATAAATTCGAATTTCAGAATAATTTGTGCATACTTCAAAATTTTGTTCTGCCACAATTCGTAGCGATATTCTCCGACTACGCAATTGGTAACTTTTCCAATTACTTAGATCAGTGTTATATCACCAGCTGATCAGTTTGTTGGCGATTCCATCGCTCGTCTCGCCTTCTTACAGGATTATCGGCTCAATAGTTCTTGTAACGGAGGCGGCTGGTAGAGCTTTAGCCGAATAACGAGGAAGATAGTCTCTGCGTGTTAAGCATGGTCACCTCATCTTGAATGCTGCCAGTTCCAGGCCACGGTGAAATACCTCACCGATTACTTATTCGTATGAGTCAAAATTTCGCAGCATTCTTCTTTGTGCATGTAAAAACCATCACATTAATGCTACTGAAACCACTGATTGGTTCGAGTTCCAATTTTTATCAGTGTCGGTGAACAACAATCCCCCAAAATACTGTTTCATACACTTCAAAGACAGCGGAGCAGATTATCTAATCACTAATTTTACATTGCATCTGTACACAATTCAGATTTTTCGGCCAAAAACTCTTCCGGTCAAGCATGATTATCGTACGAAGCGCCTGCCCAAAGGTCAAGATACAATTCGTATACAGACTGTGGTACTTGCAGCACATCAAACCTTGCTTGAAACTTCTTGATATCAAGTAAAATACCACCAAGGCAGCGTTATCTAAGAGTGCTCAGCCTTCGACCCTACCGGAATGCAACCGGAATTGTTCAAAAAGACATGTCAGGACCTTTCTAACTGGGGCTAACCAATTCCAACTGCCACTGGAAACAAGTAACCTCGACTGCACAGTCAGTGCTAATAGGGAGGAACCAAACAACTTGTCAGAATGCACAATTTATAGAATGCATCTCAAATTTCAGCACAAAACTAACGCTTTACGGATAACGTGCAGTAATTCTGTAATCCTTTTTTTGGGGAAATTAAACTGGCCCAAAGAACAACACACGCGTAAACGGATGTTCAAACTCTAACAATTTTTTTTATGATTTTCATAACTACATTTGTGCCCAACGCAAACCAAAACAGCAACATTATCAGGCGCTTGCAAAATGACCACAAAAGCTGGCTGGAGCAAGAGCTAAGTTGTGTGAAAAAGCGAAAGACTGAAAAGTAAATAAGGAATAGGCAGAAATTCGGTTAAAAATGTGCTAGACTGGTGAGGGCTTTTCATTTCAATGGAGTCTGGATATGCCTCGCACAAATGTTATTTCGAAAATCGCTTTTTGCCATACAATTTCAGGTGACGTAGTTCACAACCACAAAATAGCGGTAACTAACTAAAATATGACAAAAAAAAAAAATATCGGAACAATCAGTTGTTCTAAAGCCCTTTGTCTCAGAATACGCCTGACCACAAATAATACTCAGCCTACGGGACATCCCCAGGAAAATTTGGATCGGACTGATCACCACGCTAAAAGCATAAAGAGCGATGCATTCCGCCACTAAATCGCTGTTTTCACGATTAAAACAAACGTAAGCCGTAATAATAATAAAAAGAAGATCATACCCGAACACTGAAACTACAAGTGCCATTCAAGACGGCAGCTTCGTCTGGCTGCCACAGTCCAGCTTTACTGCCATTTGAACTGCTTGTTGAGCCATTCGGCGCTTCGCCTCCGGTCGGGCTTCCACCACCACCACCGCCAAAATACTGTCCGGGTACTCGACGCCGGAAAGACTGCCGAAACGATCGACGTATTCGATCCATTCCACGATGCACCACGTTTCTGAAATGCGGATTAGTGCAAGCTCTAAAATATTGACTAGTATTTTCAATGTTTTAACGCAGGCTAGGCATTTCGAGGCTGAATCTTGCACTTTTGAACGAAGCATTGAAGACTATCCAGCTGCGCTGTCTGGTTAAATCTTGCCCCAACTATTTCATCTTTTGTTTTTTCTCCTGGTGACTTCTGTACCTACGATATAATTTTTCTCACTCTGACGGAAGAATGGGTGGCCGTCCAGCTAAAATGACAGCTTTTTTTGCAGTTGCGCAAAAAAGAAACTCTCAGAAGTTGAAATATAATCGCTTTCGGCAAAAATCACTCTGATTTCCTACCTCAACTCGGTGCTCAATGATGGTTCAAGTGAATGCCCACTAATCATTCGACCTTCCTTGACTTTATGCACTCTCTTTATAATCAAAAAGTAATGCCACATGATCTCTATGTGCATGTGTGATCAGATGACTAACTTCGAAAGCTAGAAAATCCATTACAAAATAATTGACAATATATAGTCACAAACCTAAAATTAACTTTTCTTCACCTCTCTCACCACTTTGTGCCTTCTTGGGTCAGATTCAAACACTGACTAATGTTACAACTCGAGAGCCAAGAAAGTTTAGGGCTGGGGGAATATCAGAAAAAAAAAGAATTTAAAAAACAAAGAAGACCACAAATACATTCAGAGAGATCAAAATTATAAAGTTCATGTCTTGATCTCTCCCACCTCTTTTTTTGCGTTTTGTGCTGTACAACAGCTACTCAAAACGCATATTTTCACGGAGTTATCTATGTGTATGTGTGTGTTTTCGATGCATTTCGTCCGCAAGTTTCAACTCGAGAACCACAAAAGCTAGGAAGCTGAAAATCTAGGGGTATGTTCCTGGCCCACGTGTGACCCCAAAAATTTAAATTCAACCCTCCCGTGCCCGCGAGTGACACGTACGGCCCCCTGAAACTTTTGGCAGGGGAATTATTATCTTGGGAACCACGGGATCTAGGAAGCTGAAATTCTGAGTTAATGCCCCCCTGCCCAAGTACAACCCCGCAAGTTTGAACTCAGTCTCTCCCTATGTCTGGTTATCAAGTACGATTCCTGAAAATTTTGGAGGGAAAAATTATCATCTCGGAGACCACGAAGGCTAGGAAACTGAAATTTTAGCGTGCCACCCTCTGCCTACATACGACTCCGCAAAATTTTCAAAGTTCTTGTGGAAGTTTTGACGGGAAAAATCATTGTCTCGGGAGTTAGAAGGACTAGGAGGCTGAAAATTTCAGAAGGATTTTTTCAGCGTAATTGGAGCTTCACAAACCCTAATTCAGTTTCTATGCCAAGATCTCACGTATGACCACGTGAAAGTATTGTCGCAAAAACCACTCGAAAGCCAGAAAATCATGAGGCTGAAATTTTGGAGGAATAATCACCCTTCAAGACTCCAAATCCAGTTTTCACGTACCGGTGCGCGAAATCTTTAGTGGGGATTTCGCAAGTTAGGAATAAGGCAACATTTCAATTATTTTTGCACAGATCAAAGTGCAAAGCAGTGAAAATTATTAGCAAGCAATCGTTCGGTGGACGGAGTTGCACAAAACGCATGATCGCACTCGCTGCCTTGGTTCACCATACAATCCCTTCAAATTAACAATGTCAATATAACTCCACTCCACTGTATAACTTCACTGCATCACTGCAATGAAGTTATACTGACATTGTTAATTTGAAGGGACTGTATAGTGATATTGTTTTTCTCACAAATTTCGACCACCGTGATGAGGGACTGGCAACGGACTAGGCAGTGTTAGAGCACGGCGAGGTACAAATCCTGGCAACTTCAAGCACCTCCAAGTACTGAGCATTCTAAGTTTGGATAGTACAGAAAGGGTCATATTGCTAAGCATGGAATGCGAAAACAGCGACACGATAAAACGCAAAATGACTAAGCAGCAGATGAAGAGGCAATATCTTTGATAAAAATATTGTGAGCGAAACAAGCGCTTTCAGTAAACATGTGAAAATAAACAGCAACGCGCACCAGACTAGCCGGTGCGGTCATGTGTTTTGTGCAATTCAGCCCACCGAACCATTGCCTATTAATGATTTTCACTGCTTTGTATTTTAGTCTATGCAAAAATAATTGAAACGTTGAAAAATAGTTAGAAATTTCACGCACCTGCGCATGAAAGTTGAATTCGAAATCTTGAAAAATGAATATCTTTCCGTGATTCTCAAGTTAATAGTTTACCCGCCAAAATTTTCGCGAGGTCGTAGGTGATACTCGGGAACGCGAGAACGCTGAATATGTATTTGCAAGATCGTTCGTGGGCAAGGAGTCGCAACCCCACAATTTCAGCTTCGTAGACTTTGTGGTTCCCGAGATAATTTACCCGCAAAAACTTACACTAGCCCGTAGGTGATACCCGAGAGCGTGGGAACGCTGAATTTGAATAGGCAAGGTTGAGCGTGGGCAGGGGGTCATTACCATAAAATTTCAGCTTCCTAGACTCCGCGGTTCCCGAGATAATAATTTACCCGTCAAAAATTTTCACGCGGCCGTACTTGTTACCCGCGGGCAGGGAAAGCTGAATTTAAATTTTCTAGGTAGCACATGGGCAGAAGACATGCTCACAAAAATTCAGCCTTCTACCTTCCGTGGTTCCCGAGATACTGATTTTACTCGAAAAACTTTTACGGGACCGTATGTGTTACCCGTGGGTACGCCCTATGACTGGTTGGGTATGACAACTTTTCTCCTCTGAAAATGTAGCATTCCTTCTTTCATTTTTACATAAAAGAACTGATAACACACTGGCGCTGAAAGTGTTGTTATCACAACTGATGCTGCGACAGTGACAAAAAGACGTCTCGTAACTTCGTAAAGGGAATACACTCTGCTCCTTTCCAAATGCACTGCCCCATACTCAAGTTGATATTCATGTGTTGCAGGATAAAGATTCGTCTTAGAGACTGAAATTAGACGAAGACGAGAACCAAATTTATTAGTTGAATGACCTCAATTATTTAGTACTGTAAGCTCATTTGTATCTGCTCCAGAAAAAAAAAAAAAAAAACAGCCATAGATAAGCAGATAATCGCCTCAATAAAAATGCAGCAAGGCATGGTAAATTTACATGTGTTTTTCTAACAATTTTAACTGAAGTAAAGACAAGAAGTTATGCAGTTTTAAGAACTTCTGCTCTGGAATCCTTTGCCTCCTCTGAAGAGAAAATGCGAGGGAAGCATTTGTAGCAAAAAAAAAAAAAAAAAGAAATTCAGCAAAAAGCCCAAGCAACCAGCTACAGCCAACAGCATGCAGTCATGAAATCTGAAGGATAAAAGATCTGGGGGAGGGGATGAATGGAATACTCACGGGAGAGTGCTGTTTGGAAATGTGATGGAGTAAGCAAAAGGGGTGGAAGGATCGAGAACAGCTTGGCCAGGCGGAAAATGATGTGGATTATGGGGAGGGAGAACGGGGGAGGCGATGGAGAGAAGAGAAAGCTCGGCTAATCCCCGACTGCCCGCACTCCGTGAAATAAAGAAATGTGGAAAATGCGATTCGAGTTACAAACGATGAATTCAAACACACTGACACTTCTCACATTTATTGCCTCCTTTCGCCATCACTCACTCACTCACTTGGCCGGAATCGAGCGAAACTATTTGAAACCATTCTTGGGCCAAACCCGTCCTCCTGAGCCTAAAGCAGATAGTCGGCCTTAATGATAATGCAGTTCAGTAGCGTCCACACGTTGCGCCACAGAAGCAACGATAAAACTGCATACGAATAAAGTTAGTTTAAAAAATCTTTGTGTTGCCCAGCATTTCCAGTGACCTCTGCCCTTGCCCTGTCCTTCAGCTTAGAATTTGCCGACAGAATATCTATATTAACTAGAAAATTAAACTAATTTATATGCGGCCATATTGCTACTGCTAGGCGCTGTGACGTAACTTGCGGCCTACAATCGAAATGCAGCATTATTGGGCGCCAGCTCCTCCACTTTTCTTTCCTAGTCGCTTCGTCCCCTTGTTTTCTTCATCGTCATCTCTAATTTAAGGCCGAAAAACTTCCCATCAGACGCCGTCAACTACAAATGCGCGCTCAAAAACACTATCAAACAACTGCAGAATGAAAAAGCATGAAGTAGGAACACACTATCTGTTCCACGCCAATAATGAGATAGCGGACCTAGCAGCAGTGAGCCGGACGTGCGACAAAAGACAGTATTGGACCATCCAAAAATTCATGGGCTGCAGGTGCTACAGGACAAAGGACAGCATGCTACGGCAGGCACTGCCGGATATAAAACATCCAGTGATATAAAGAGTTGATCTACAGCTCGCAGTAAAAACCGAATGCATCGGATTTTCTGGACAGCAGCCCAGCTGGTCGGCGTGACCAATACGATCCTGTTTTCAGACCTTGGTAACAAGCCCGCTGTTGTACCCAGAACGGCCTTGCACTTACGGCGCTAAGCTGACTATGAGGATGAAATAAGGCAAAGCAGCAAGCCGGTTTCGGAAGTCAAACGTGAGGGAACGGTGGCAAAAATAGCTGGGACTTGTTAATTCGCACTAAAATACGCAAGAAGTTGATCTGGAAATGCTAGCTTTAGCGCTCAGATGCCGGAAAAGCTCAATAAGTAGGAAGTGCTGATTTGGACACCTGCCCGTTGCGCCTTCTATTTTTTTAAAGCTCGGAACGATACGGAATTCCTCGCATGTGCCATCCCACAAAAGATTGTCTAAGCTGTTTTGGGAGCTGAGCGTTCTTAAACGGCAAGCGGAAGACATACAACAAACAACAGACGCACATACACAGATACATATACACAGCAGACGCACACAACACACCTCATAAATACAGACGCACGATATATATACGCGCAACAAATGGGCACATGCAAGAAACATTTAGCCAAGAGAAAAATTTAGGTGGGAAGTCACAAGATGCGCCGGGAAGCGAAGCCTGGTTAAAAAGACATTAAATTTGGCGTTAATGCCAAAGGAAAAAAAAAAAAAACGCTAGTTCTATGCATAAGCGAACAAAAACAGAAGGCATTCAGCCATATACCGTTAACTTAGCAAGCAGATGCAAGTGCCCCGGTCAGGAAGAGCTGAAAACCAGGACATTATAACACTGTGTCGACAAAGCACAGAAACCGCAATTCACCTCTTGCAAATGAATCGGAAAATCGTCCACACTGCTGAAAAAAAAGTAGCATGACAAACACACACATTCACATTTCTGGAATAAATCCTGCATTCACTAGTGCCTGCTCTAGCCAGCTAAATGTACACACAGAGACACACACACACAGACACATATTACGCGCTATGCATATACATTCTTCCACGCATACACGCAAACAAACAGACACACACACATATACACGTGTGTTTGTTTGCGTGTGTACGCAGCGGGCACATACACATGTACACAACAAATACACTTACCCAGTCCGTGGGGTATAAGCAGAAAAGTTAGTCTAGGGCGAGCAAGATTAATGTCTTCTGCTTGCTTACTTCACAATGGCTTACTGAAAATCAATCAAACTTCACAAAAACTTTGCCGCTGTGCCTTCCAGAAGAAATCCAAGAAATAATGCAATAACCAAGCATGAACTCTCTCCTCAGTATTAGTTTTTTGCGCCTTACAAATTTCCTGTGTGGATAATCAATAACGCTTATTGCGTTATTGGGTGTATCAATAAAGAGCAACCCAAGGCAGTCCAGTGAGAAGGCACAGTGGTATCCGCCTGCGTCCACTGATGGCAACTACCGTGTATTTAGTGGTGAACGACTCAACAACTTAAATTTTTACAAGAAACAACTCTCAGCGCGAGCAGTGCCAAAGAAACGAAATGGACTGTGATGAAAAAGTGGTGTTTTTAAGACATAAATGAATAATGCAACTCAGTGTCAGGCAACCGCGGGACGTGAGCTACGACACCCGTGCATTCGCGTTCTCTCCGGAACCGGACCGGCTGCACAGTGCGCAGAGCAAGCGGCCAATCTCAGAATAAAAATGGCCAAAAATTTCTATCATTTATGTGAGTCTAATTGATGCATTTCTTTGCTGAATGGTGTACGTCACGTATCAATGCTGATGAAGGCATCTTTTAGGAAAGAAAGTGTGTCAGTGAGCGAGGTCTTCTTCTGTCCGGAGCTGCCCTGTTCAGGCTTGAATCCCTCCTTTCGCACGTAACAACTTAAGAAACGTTGTAAGTGTACGGTGGAGACTAGAGACAGAAAGCCACTGGATAGAAAAAAATCAAACTAGAGACAGAAAGCCACGGGATAGAAAAAAATCAAACTAGAGACAGAAAGCCACGGGACAGAAAAGTTCTGCACAGACGACCATGTCTTAGCAGCGTTTAAGAGTACCAAGAACGACAACCCTGTCCAGTGGCATGTCTCGTTTCCGACATAAGGCCACGAAAGACGGGATACCCTTTTCCCAGCTCTGCATCTTGTCAACCCAAGTACTGCATTTTTTTCTTCTTTTTTTTAACACGACCTGATATTACCCATCTGAACTCAATGACCTCCTAGTTATGTTTTGCGCTTTTCGAAATAATTTATTGATTTTTCAGTCAAATTTTATACTCCCTTTGCTATTTATTGCTCTGTTCAAGTTAAAATATTACGACTTGGACAAATGATACAATTCTTAGTCGCATTTTCATATTTTTTTCTTCCTCACAAACAAAAAACATCAGACGAGCGGCAAGAAAACAGTCGCCACCAATCCAAACAGTCCCGCTGTATCTTCCCCACTTTATTTACTAACCTATTCAATATGCTCCAGCTGGTTTAACTTTTTCCTCGCTCCTCATCCATCTCTTCCTTTACGCCCAAAAACACACTCGACTCCGCTGCAATCAGGATTTGCCCGAGTGCATAGTCCTGACATAAGAAGAGGGCGGAACGCGGAAGGAGAGGGAATTTTACTACACCTACCTTGAAATTGTAAATTCGTACAATGACACTAATAACTTGACCGGATATCTCAGCTTCGAAAATCTTTTTCTCCTAGTAACAATGCCACTGGAGTTACAACCACTGCTAATCTTCAAGATGAAGTGCTTGAGTCATAGTGCATGGCTAATTCATTACACGTCATGTGGTGCCAAAGGTATAGCGTTTAAAATTTTTGTGAAGAAAATATAGTGCGTTTTCCGGCACCGACTGCTGCGCACTTTATCGATGAAGTGAACTTTCGGATAATCAAACTTATGCTGAAAGCCTACTCCTGAAAAAATGCGCCCAAATGAATTATGTGATCTTGCAACAGCTCGCCAAAAATAAGTTTCCGTGACATAAAAATTTAACCGAAATGGATTACCCTATGAATCTCATACACATAGCGGCTTTGGCAGTATTAAAGACTGGGAAGGAGCAGAACTTGGAATTACAAATCAAAATACATGCTGTTCTGTGGACAGCATCTGTGAGATTTCTGTCATTTTTAAATAGCCTGGAATGAGATATGAGGACACAGAACAGGATTCGATCTTATGCTAACTTTATAGAGCGTACTACATGTTGTAACTTAGAACGGCATAGCACAACTTTTAAAGAAATTAATAGTGCGGAATATCTGAAATTGGGAAGAAAACTGTTCCAAATTCAGTTCAAATCAATCAATGCCAGAAGAGAACAAACCAATACTTTCTAAAAACATGCTAACAACGCGATCAGCTCGCAGTTCAGAACAATAAGCTCAGGTGTACGGTTTCAAAGTGAAGTTCGCGAAATGTTGAAAAAAATTATTCACTGAATTAAAAAAAATCACTTCGATGCACTTCTTTCCCATCCACACTGTTAGTGCATGTTGAAAGGAGTGCTTTGCTGGGAAAGACACTCCAGGACGCAGGGCAGAGGCATGTAGCGGACGAAAATTTGTCGCGCTCTCCATGATATTACCTTCCTGAACTTATTTTCCAATATTTTCAATTTGCCCTAGCTCAGCATTAATCTGCGCAAAATGGTTTGTTTTAGGTAAAATAAATTATATCCTCTTTTTTTTACTGGCCGTGATCGGAAAAAGGAAAGCGACGGAGCGAAGCATGTCTGACGTATCTCTTCCGAAACTACAGAGCGCTCATTCAAACGATGTAAAATGTGCCTGAGGGAACAAGCTGTTTGTCTGCCACACAGTAGTGGATATCATGTACTAGAGAGGGGTAGCTGTAAAACGCGCAGAAGACGAATTCTGAAAAACCAGTACCTGTACGCAATCAATAAGGCAAGTGTGAACTGGCGGGCAAGGAGCTCACGTGAGGCATTCGAAGTGTTACTTGGTGTGTGGTAAAACTAGGAGATAATTTTGCAAAACATCCCTTCACAAGCAGTTACTGGATCGGTACTAGAGACACACACATTACACACAAACATATATACACACATGCACAGCAGTATGGCAGAGGAGCACAGAAGCTGAAGAAACCACTGCTACAACATCACAACCGCCGTATAACTCGAAATAGCACAAAGGTGTCAAAACTACAAAAACCAGTTCCCGATGCAGCTGTTCGTTTTACCAAAAATTGCACTTGCCATAACTATGTGTACTATACGACGTGGTGCGGCCAGTTTCCGGCAAAACACAGCATACTCCACAATTCACCACCATTCATGAAAACTGCTGTCCCTCAACCACAGAACTGTCTCCACTTTTTGTCCTCGTCCCAGTTGGGTTAAACCTTGCATTTACGTAGCACAGTCCGACACCTCACTTCCTGAGGCATTTCAGTACTACTCGCTTGATTTCTGTCCGGTTAGAAACAGACTGCGACTACGGCAGCTAAGCAGACAGCTAACAAAAAAAAAGTCGGAACAGTGTTTCAGAGATCGCCTGTTAGCACGCTATTTGGGAAAAAATTATTTATATTATGTCATGCACAAGTATTATGTATATGCACATGGTGCACTTACATATAGTGTGCTTATATATAATGTATATAATGCACATGTATATATAATGTGTATAATGTGAATATGTTTATATATAATGTACAAATATGTGTAATGTATATATATATATATATATATATATATATAATGTA
>UYRT01000183.1:0-11851 GCA_900617915.1 Gongylonema pulchrum
GCCCGTGCGATCATGCGTTTTTGCAATATTTCGCGCCGTAATGAGATCGCTCGGAAACCCAGTAGCCAGAAATGTGTAACATTCTGGTCCTCGAAGTGTGGGAACTTAATTGTGTACGTGGTATTTAGACAGGAAAAATTTCGTTGAAATTTCAGCCTTCCAAGTTTTCATGAGTTAGCAATTTTCCTGCCAAAAATATTCACGAGGCCGTACGTGACAGCGGCGCATGCCCGGGAGGCTGAGTTTGATAAATTAAAAATGTATTTGAGCTGGGACATTCCCTGAAAATTTCAGCCCTCCAGCTTTCTTGGTTCTTGAGTTAGCCATTTCCGCGCCAAAAAAATTCACGGGGCTGTACGCGGCAACCACGGTTGCTCGGGGACTGATTTTATTAAATTTAAGTTGTACATGTGCTGGGAATATTCCCCGAAAATTTCAGCTCCCCAGCTTTCCTGATTCCCAAGTTAGCGATTTTCGCGCCAGGAATCCCTTACGAGGCCATACACGGGAACCACGCACACCTGGAGGCTGAATTTGAAATCTCTGACTTCCGTGGAGACGGGGAGGGGGTAACCTCAAAATTTCAGCTTTCTAACTTCTCTAGTTCTCGAGTTACCGATTTTCCCGCCAAAACTTTCACCCCCTCGTACGCGGGGACCAGACTTGCGAGAACTTTGATACCGCGGTCCTGGGGTGGCAATTGGTCGTGTTTTTGCATTTGCAATATGTGTTTTTGCATTTGCATATAGGCAAAAACGAGTACTTCAAGTCTGGTGCAAAAACGCATGGTCGCACCGATAAGTCTGGTGCATTTCAACCTGGAATATCAATTTATAACGTGTGCACTATTATCACATATATGTTTGGGCTGTTCAGTCTGTCAGTTAAATGCCACTAGTTTTGTGAATTTGGGCGTAGGTTACGAGCTGTCATATTTCATAACCGAGGTCTTTTCAGTGAAATAATTCATTCATTTGTTTGCTAGTAAATGGTTGCATATTTTTCTGTGAACACCCTTTTGTTATTGTCACCAAAAAGTGCTTTGGATGCGTAGTTTTGCAGATTCTAAGAAATTCTTTTTGTAAGGCTAGGAAAAATGCATTTTAATGGTTTAATTGGGCGTACTTTGATCATGCATTCGTTTCGTTATTAGAAATCGGGCAAATACATGAGCAAACCACGTTACGTAAGTGCCACTGTCATTCATAACTAGACCAAAAGCCTGCTTATACAGTTTGGATTCTTATACTAGGCAATACATGAATGATAACTGTAAGCCTGCGGTCGTGTAGCCTTCCAAACGCGTTTTTCCCAAGCTTTGTCAGGCAAATTCTAGCGTATTGATATGTTCCGTTTAAAATTTTCCGCACCAGAAAGTAAACGCCCACTCCAGCGATCTCCAAAAAGCTGGCTCGCATGTATCGAACAGGTAATATCTATAGATAGTAGGATAGATCAAAGCACAGGTAATATCTGTAGATAGTAGGGCCAAAGCACGCCAATATATTCCAAGTGTAAGACTACAGCGTAAGGATCATTCCTGCTAATAGCGATCTGCAAGTTATAATCGCACCGGAAAGCCTGGTACGTTCCAGCCATTTTCAAAAATTTTTCATTTTTTCAAAAAATCGAACATTTATCGAAAAAACGAACGGGCTTCACGATGAACTTAAAGGTCCGTGCGGATCTGTAACAAAACATCTTCATCCCATCCGACGCTCTTTCTCCTGCATGCTGGAAGAGGCCAAAGTACGGCCAGTATGAGCCTAAGTGTTTGGCTGCACCGCACGGGTTATTTCTGCTATTAGCGACCTGCGAATTTAGTGCAGGAAGGCATGATCGCCCCGGCAAGCCTGGTGTTTTCCAATTCAGATTCCGTAAATGCTCGCTTTTTGCAAAAATGCAAATTTCCAGTTCACTAAAAATTGGAAATGTTGCTAGAACGGTCGTTCGTCAAAAGACCCAAATGCGCAAATGAACGTTCATTTATGTATTCGAACTACGGCGGTCGTTCGCTGCAAAATGCACTCATTTCTGACTTTGCTGTAAAGTTCAGTATTTCTCATAACCATCTGCAGGGAATTTCACCTCCAAGCAGAATTAAGACCAAGCATGAAAGTCGAATATCCCAGCGAAGTTTCAGCCCCGCACTTTATCCGGTAAACTAAATATTCACTTCGCTACAAATATCTTTGAAGTGCCCTAAGTTATGGCGCAAGTGCAAATCAGAATTCGTTTTAGGTACGCGATTTCCCATATGAACGATAAATACTTTGACAAAATTTCAGCCATTTTTTTTCCTGCTAATTTTCGAGTTAGCACAGTTTCCGATGCAAATTTTGACGTAATCGTAAGTGCTTTACAAGCGTCCGCGACAGCTGAATTTGAAAACTTTAGCTCGCACATGCGCAGAGGATATCCCTACAAAGTTTCAGCTTTATACCTTGCCTAGTTAGCGAATTCGTTTCCCGCCAAAGAAATTTGCATATTTTTTTGGAGGGTCCCTACTTGAGGTCGAAGCGTGTACAAGCGAAAATTTTAAAACGGAAGGATGACACGCGAGGTAGGAACATATATCCAAAATTTCAGCCTGCCGGTTTTCTTGCCTGCTAAAATGAAAGTGGATGACAAGGTTCACTCGCTTCTGAGCACACACACTGACGGCCTCTCGACAATATATGTTTTTGCTCGTTGTAGCAGCGCTGTAGTGCTGCACAGCAAAAACGCAATAAAACAGAATGGATGATATTCGATAAGTTACAATATGTTTTTCTCAAGTCCAACATAACATTGACCATGATAGCATCAAATTATTAATTCCATTGTGTTGCAGTTCTGTTGTGTGGCTGGCTTAGAATACCACTCTTGCTGAGGATAAGTCGGCGGGTGCCCAACGAGCAGTGAGGTGATACGTGGCAGGTGCCATTAAACTACAATACATTTTGGGTGCAGTAGTGCGGCTTTGACCTAATATTAGCAATATTATCAATGCAGTGTAAGCCGATAAGAGGAGCTAGACTAGCTACGTGGCAAAAATGAAAGACAACAGATGGGCAAAGCTGATTTTTGAACGGTGCTCACGCAGTACTAAAAGAATTCAGGGAAAAAAATAAATGCTACAGAAAAATTCACGCATGTACCAAAATAGAATTAAGTGGATAAGATAGTTGAAAGGAAAGAGATAGGAAGTTGACTGCACCAAAAAGCAGCGGACTTTTTGGTGCAATCATGCTTTTTTGCGCTAAACTTAAAACAATCAAGTCATTAATTGTATGAATGGTTGTTACTTTACAGTCAACCCATGCATTCACTGCCATATCACAGCAAAATTTTGTATAAAGAAAAATGAACAATTTCCATCGGACGGTTGTTCTTTGAAAACTACCAAACTATTCAGTGAGCGATTTTCCCGCGAAAACTCTCACAATCCCGTTTGTGAACACTGCGCATACCGTGGGCTGAATTTGAAATTTCAAGTTAAATGTGGACAAGGAACATCCGCTTAAAATTCCAGCCTTCCAACTTTTCTGATTCCCGAATTAGCGATTCTCTCGCCAGAATTTTCAAGTGTTCATATGTAGGGCCCGGACATGCGTGAGGGTTGTTATCGCATTTCTGGAACAGTTGAAGCTTTGCTTGGTTGCCGAAATGAAATGTCCGGACAGACATGCAGACAAAACATACACGAACACACGCAAACATGCACACACACATCGTGGGTCGTTACGGAGTGCATTTTTATGCGTTTTTACTGTGCAGCGCTATAGCGCTGCTACTGCTGCAGTAGCGCTATAGCGCTGCTACAGCCAGCAGAAAAGCATATTGTCGGAAGGCTGCGTGTGTGTGTTCAGAAGCTAGTGCATTTCACGTGTGTGTTTTCAGCAACGAGGAAAGCTGGGAGGTTGAAAATTTGGGTATATGTTCCTGCCCCGTGTGTGACTCTCCCGTTTCAAGATATTTCCCCACACGTGCCTAGACCTCAAGTACGCCCCCACCCCCTCAAAGAATATGCAAATTTCGTTGGCGAGAAACCATTTCGCGAACTAGGCAAGCTACAAAGTTGAAACTTTGCAGGGATATTCTCTATGCACGTGCGAGCTAAAGATTTTAAACCCAGCTGTCGAGCACGCTTGTGAAGTGCGTAAGATCACGTCAAACTTTGTGATTGCTACTATGCTAACTCGAAAACTCGCTGGAAAACAGTGACTGAAATTTTGTCAGGATGTTTGACTACCATATTGGAAACTGTATACCTGAAACGAGTACTGATTTGTACTTGCGCCACAACTAATGGCATTCAAAGGTATTTGTAGCGAAGTGGATATTTCGCTTACCGGACAAGCTGCGAGACTGAAAATTTGCTCGAATATTCTGCTTTCAAGTGCGATCTAAATTTTGCTTGAAGGTGGAATTCCCTGCAAATAGGCGTCAGAAATAATCGTCTTTACCAAAAAATCAGAAATGAGTGCGTTTTGCAGCGAACGACTGCCCCCACCCAAATATGTAAATGAACATTAGTTTATTTGCATCCTTGGATTTTTTGACAAACGACCGCTCGAGCAATACTTCCACTTTTTAGTGACCTGGAAATTTGCAATTTTTCAAAAAATTTGCGTTTTCATTTTTTCACAAAGCGAGCAATTACCGAAAAAAAGACCGGACTTCATACAAAATTAGTCGAAAGCGCACCGGTTGCCGGTACGAGGATGCGTTTTTTGCACAGTTCCTCCGCAGGTTTTTTTTCGCCAGTGGCACGCTCTTCCCGACAGATGCTTCTAGTTAAAAAAATTGTGACTGGCCACCACGGCTGTTAGAAATTATTACAGTGACTCCCAATCCATGCCCAAAAAATTCGGCGCTCTGGATGCTTCGGTTGCGGAGTTACGCCAAATTTCACATATCCGTATGTGAGTATCAACGTGGGTGCTTTCTTCGCTTGCGGTTACTTAAAGACGGCCTTAGGTAGTTCTCAAAAGTTTCAGTTCTCAAGCTGCTCTGGTTGCAGAGTTACGTCAAATTTTACATGCTCGCACGTGAGTAGCAACGTGAATGCTTTTTTCGTCCGCGGTTACTCAAATACGGCCCTGGGTAACGCTCAAAAAGGTTCAGCACTCCAACTGCTCTGGTTGCGGAGTTGTGTCAAATTTCACGTGTGTACACATGAAATGTACGTGAGACATGAAAGTGATGTGTAAATCGTTTTTGCGTGCATCTGGTCAAAGGACACTATCGGTTATGCTCAAAAAGTTCAGGGCCTCTGGCTGGTTCAATTCTAAAGTTACAAAACCTCATGCGTGTAATTTTCACGTGTTCGTAAGTGGGATACAGAAGAGCTGACAAGTAATTTACTTTCACGGACACAACAGTGGACGGCAAGTAACGCCGCAGAATTGCAGCTCTCTGCAGCTTATTGATCACCTTAAATTTAAAGTTGGCATGATGCCAGTTTAAACTTTGACGTGTGCTTGCGTGAGTCCTGAAGGTGCGTAAAGACTGAATTTGAAATTTTTGGATCAGATGCGGTCAAGGAACAACTCTGCGAAGTTCCAGCCTCCTAGCATGGGCCGTCCCCGAAAACGCTTTCCCACCAAAAAAAACTTTCACGTGCCCCTACGTGGGAACCACGCAGACCTGAGCGTCCATTTTGAGGATACGAGCCCGCACGTATATGTTGATTAAGTTACCAAATTTTCATCCTTGTAGGTTTTGCGGATCTCGAGATGAAAACTCGTTACAGACTCACACACAGACACACGCACACACGGACACAGACACACACACACACACAGACAAACCCTCGACAATATGCGTTTTTGCATTGCATAGCTGTAAAAACGGATAAAAACTAGTAATCATGCACCTAGATGTCCGTGCGGGCCTATATAGTTCACCACCTTCATTCCAACCGACGCCCTACCTCCTACACGCCGGAAGGGGCCAAAGCACGGCCAGTGTGAGCCCAAGTGTTGGGCTACAGCGTAGGACCATACCTGCTAATAGCGGTCTGCGAGTTAGCGATGGTTCTGTCTTTCTTTCATCACGTTGGATATAGGGCCTCAGCTTTTTCAAAAAGATCCTTTGTGTTTGCCTTTTAGAGGCCTAAAGGAATACTAATGTACAACAACACGTTAGTAAAAGAACAACACCGTTTTCCTCACGTAAATCCAGAGCTTCACCAGATCCTCTTTTCCAGGTGAATTTGCTATCAAAATGAAATACAGTACAACCGCCAAATGCAAGTACAATGAATCGATTGTACTTTGTGATACCGATCATGTTCCACGCACCCATACGCAGCCGTCGTATACACCAATTGCAACTGGTGTGCACACCACACGCAGTTCCTATTCAAATCACGCGTAGTCCCCTATACACGTACGGCGCCCTGTACCGTACACCACGACACCCTCCCCCTCCCCCTTTCGCACACGCTATGCGCATCCGCTCAGTAGTTGCGCGTAAGAAATAAGTGAGATGTATTCCAAATTGACGCTACAAACGCAGAGCAGCCCATTGGCCTACGACTACGATCAGTTACGATAGGCGGCAAATTTGAATTCAGGTTGCGTGCTAACGGCAGTGAATTAGGCGGAGGGGGTGGGCGGGGGTGGTCTCGCCTATCGTGACCCTAATAGTTGACATTTTTTGGGGCTAGTCTTATGCCCTGTGTGTAGGTGTGTGTATGTGTGTGTACTACGCCTCGTCCTATGTACATATTGATACACAGAATACTAAAAAGATAATACAAAAGAAGGAGCCGAAGCTCCCCAGAGCAGGAATAAGAGTAAGATAGGTTAAAAGTCCTGGTTATCGTACCCTCGTCAATGGGGGAGTGTTTTATACCCCAAAGGTCAGAGATTACTAAGGTAGTGTAAGTTTAACGAGAGTAGGGTGTCCAAAATTTGAACCAGGAGGAGGGGTATTGCGTTAAAGCAACGCAGTTGTTCTTTAACCTACTTTTAACAAAAGCGATTAATCATTACTTGATCTATTTTACGAAACGCCCACGTCATTGGTGTCCTGGCCTGGGTGAGTGGGCAAAGAGGAAGAGGGGAAGGGAATAGCGAAATGCAGTGGTAGTTGGAAATGAGGGGTGTACTGGTTCACCTCACTTCAAGAAGTGCGAAAGCTAGGAAGTTGAAGTTGTCCTGGTCAATGTGCGGGGTAACGATGTGCCGTAATTCGTCGATTCGCACAAATGATCAAACCCCGTCCTCAGCTGAATTGTTGCATAATGTGGAACCCCCTCCTTTCTTCTCTATTCCCTCTCTATGAGAAACGTTACTTCAAAGTTTGATGCAAAAAAGCATGATCGAACCGGCTCGCCTGATGCTTTCCAGCCTGGGTTGCTTCTACAAGCATGTAAAAACGCGCAAAAAGGAAAGCGACGATGGAAGAGCAGCTAATGAAGCATCAAATAAATAATCCAATAAACTAACAAGTATATCTTGAGGCTAAAGTGGTCAGAGAGATAAAAAAGCTACTTATGACAATGGCGAGTTTGTAGTGCTACATGGACTGAGTGCGGTATAAACTGTTTCTTTGCACAATAAATAGCAGCTTGCACCAAGGTGGTGGGCGCGATCATGCGTTTCGCGCAGTTCCGTCCAGCGAGCGTTTCCTGCTAAGGATTTTCACTACTTTGCACTTTAGTTTGTGCAAAAACAGCTGAAATGTTTAGTTCCCAAGTCGCGAAATTTTCTACTAAAACCTTGGACGGCGAACATCCTTGCAAAATCGACCTCCTAATTTCCTGCCTTTCAAGCATTTTCGCGCCAAAGCTCTCGCGTAGTCGCACGGGCCTCGACATTTCTGAAAAATAAACTTGAGCCTGAGTGACCCTTGCATAGGTAGAAAACATCCTCCTGAAAATATCAACTTCCTACCTCGTCCAGCTTCCGGGTAATAAATTTTTCTGCCAAAACATTCACGGAAACATTGGGACCCAAGAGTACATGAAGGCTAAATTTGAATTTGGGGGTCGTGCGTGGGCAAGGAATATTACCATAAAATTTCGGCGCCCTGGCTTTTATGGTTTCCGAGATAATAATTTTCCCGCCATAATTTTCGCGGGGCCGTGCACGATACCCTGATGCGTGGAAAGGCTAAATTTAAAGTTGTACGCGGGGCAGGGACATTATCACAAAATTTCAGTTTGTCAACTTTCATGATTCCTGGGACAGTAATTTTCCTCGTCTTTCATGGTTTCTGGAACAATAATTTTTCTTGAATTTTCGCGGCTATGTGCATGGTATTGAGGGCTAAGTGAAGGCTGAAGTTAAGCTTGCGGGGTCAAACATAAGCGAGGAGCATTCCGCTAAATTTTCAGTTTTCTTGATTTTATGGTTCCCAAGTTGAAAGTTGCAGACAAGACGCATCGGACACACACACGCACAAACATACATACAGATAACTCAATTATAATATGCTTTTTGTTCAGCTGTTGCAAAGCACAAAATGCATAATTATTTGGGAAGTCGAAGCCGTTGGTTCCATTGACTCCTTCCTCAGTTCTTCATTTAAACTGCAGGTAGTGCTTGCTTGTTTATGTCCAAAAGTTAGCGAATCTCTCAGCGCTCATTTCTTTTGCAAATATAATAGAAAACTGGTATAATTTGCGTGTCTAAGTATACCCGCTGAACTGAGCCTTCAGCATTCAATAACCTAATAAGCACATATTTCTTATGTTTCTACAACTAACTTCCGCTTATCCAAATCCTTTTCAGCCTTTCCATTGTTTTTCAACTAAGAACGGTGTGTATTACGTTTTAGCTCTCCCTCTCGGAATAGCCCATCATGTAATTTTATTCTGAACAATTTCTTTCCAAATTTAGGAACATATTTTTAAATAGCTCAAATTCACACATGTAATTTTTGTTAAGAAAGATTTCCTTGGTTGTCCGAGGCTTACATTATCCCTTCGCAGAGTATGTTCTATTTCTCCCTCAAAAAAAGTTTTCCAATTTCTCTTTAATTCGGAAATTTTTGTTTTTTAACTCTCTCTCTCTCTCTCTTTGTCCGTCTTCCTTACTTCCCATATAAACCAGAAAAATCAAAGCTGCCCAAACACTGATCACTTTATTCGGCGTATGTGTATCCCCTTTCACAGGGAGTGTACGTCGTCCACCTAGTCGTTTCACAGATCATTCAACTGGTCGTTTGCTTTTGTGCGGATACCACTCACTGTTATATGACATCTACCGGTTGACGCCAGAGACGGGCAACATGTCCTGCCCACTGGACTTTACTTTCTCACGTGAATGCCATAACATCCAGCAAAGTTTATCTGTCTAACTGCTTACACGATCATGAAGGGACAATATAAATAAGGTTTAAAAACAAGTTTTTTCTAAAAGCGATGAAAATTACACATGTTGTTGGAAAGCTGAAACGTTTTGCCTCCTGTTATGCCAGCGGCAAGCATGCTGTAATAGCATTAGCGGCCTGACCAACTAAACCGAACCAAATGATCAACAGGATGGTGAATCCGTGTTGTTGCTCTTCTGTCAGCGGGCTCGCTTATCCATCAAAAAAATTTCCTTCTCTTCTCGTTTTTTTTGGAGAACTCAGCTCTGGATCTAGCATGATTTGTATTCTGTATCAAATAATAAGTATTATACAGGAATGCTGCATTGCAGCCGACAGCCAATTTACGCCGTAATGCTCATTTACCTTGTGCAGCAGCACACGCCTCTGTTTGAGCGTTGGCAGGCAAAGAATTTTATGTCTAGATGCATTTTTCATCTAGTGCGATCAATCTGTGCAGGACTGCATCCATTTCTCATCTTCTTTTTTCTTTTTTTGACGAAATATCTATTAAAGCGCAAGGTGGCCAAATCCCCGGGCTGATTTTTGTTTACAATAATCAGTAATGTACCTGAATTGATGAAAGGCGTAAAAATGCAGAAAACAAGGTAAGGGGAAGAAAAAACTGGAAGAGATGAAGTTATATTCTAAGCCGTGGCCATTTTTACCAGAGTTTAGCCTGCTAGCTTTTTGAGCGTTATTTTTCAATGAGGAACGGATATGAACTTGTAGCAGTCCCTCAGAGGGAAGCACAAGATTGTTTCTTCGCCAGTCCTGGGAATGCGCTATACATCAACTGAAACATGAGTGACTTCTTGCTCCCGATATGATCGATACTTTGCCTTATTTTCCTCCAAAAGAATTGTTGTCGACAAGCAGTATTGACAAGCAATATGCTTCTGTTTCCGCGACCCAGTCGTTGCATTTACTAAGCCTTACCATTATCTCCGTTTACAGTTTTCTCTTCTCATATAAAACATTGCATTGAAACCAAGATATCTGTAAACTTCCTTGCTTTCTAGACAAAACTTAATCCGCACTGTAGCGGAAGCATAAACGATGAAATTTGCGGAGGATTTCAATTGCGCGTTCATTTGCGGAGGATTTCAATTTTTTATGCGTTTTTGCATATATGTAAATAGCAAAAAGGCATATTGGGAAGAGGCTGTGTGTGTGTGTGTGTGTGTGTGTGAGTGTGTGTGTATGCGTGTGTGTGTATGTGTCTGTGTGTTCGCACTTTTTGTCACCCACTTTCAACTCAAGACCCAGAAAAGCTAGAAGGCTGAAAGTTTCGGGATATGTGCCCATACTATGCGCGACCCTCCCGTTTTAATTTCATCCCCCTTGGAAGCCTGAGTGCCACGTATGGACGTTTTAAAAAAATATGCATATTTTTTGGTGGGAAAGCGATCTCGGGAACCACACGAGCTAAGTGGCTGAAACTTTGTAGGGATATTCCCTGTGCATGTACTAGCTAAAGATTTCAAATTCAGCTTCCAGGATATGCGTGGTACGCACCACGACTGTTACAAATTATTACAATGACCCCCAATCCATGCTCAGAAAAAATCAGCACTCTGGATGCTTCGGTTGCGAAGTTACGCCAAATTTCAAGTATCCGTATGTGAGTGGCAACGTGAGTGCTTTCTTCGCTTGCGGTTACTTAAAGACAGCCCTGGGTAACTCTCTGAAAGTTTCAGCACTCCAACTGCTCTGGTTGCAGAGTTACGTCAAATTTCACGTGTCCATACGTGAATGGTAAAGTGAACGCTTTCTTCGCTTGCGGTTACTCAAACACGGCCCTGTGTGACGCTCAGAAAGTTTCAGCACTCCAGCTGCCCTGGTTGCGGGATTACGCCAACACGTGCGTAAACGTGAAACGTACGTAAGACGTAAAAGTGATGTGTAAGTCGTTTCTACGTGCACCTGTTGAAAAGGCACCATTGGTTATGCTCAGAAAGTTCAGGACCGTTGGCTGGTTCAATTCTGAAGTTACAAAAGCGCATGCGTAATATTTTCACGTGTTCGTACGTAAGATGCAGAAGAGCTGACAAATAATTTACTTTCAGAGACATAACAGTGGGCGATAAGTAACGCTGCACAATTGCAGATCTCTGCAGCTTATTGATCACCTTAAATTTGAAGTTGGCATGATGCCAGTTTAAGCTTTGACGTGTGCGTACGTGGCTCCTGAGGGTACGTGAAGGCTGAATTTGAAATCTTTGGGTTAGATGCGGCCAAGGAACAACTCTGTGAAATTCCAGTTTCCTAGCACGGGCCGTTCCCGAAAACGCTTTCCCGCCAAGAAAACTTTCACGTCCCCTACGTGAGAACCACGTGGACCTGAGCGTCCATTTTGAGGATACGAGCCCACACGTTTGTGTAGATTAAGTCACCAAATTTTCAGCCTTGTAGCTTTAGTGGATCTCGAGATGAAAACTCATTACAGACGCACACACTGGCACACATACACACACATACACACACACAGACAACCCTCGACAATATGCGTTTTTGCATTGCATAGCTGCAAAAAACGCATAAA
>UYRT01000184.1:0-11829 GCA_900617915.1 Gongylonema pulchrum
CCCCCCCCCCCCCCCCCCCCCCCCCCCCCCCCCCCCCCCCCCCCCCCCCCCCCCCCCCCCCCCTCCTTCCCTCTTTCCTCCCTCAATCCGAAAACCAAACAGTGATAATCCAAATGATCCAGAAATGCTTTGCCTCTGGTTCAGTCTGAACTCCAGTCTGGCTCTGGACTTGATTATTTTACCTATCACTATGGCATTGGTCACTGTTCCTGCATTGAAATACGTGAGTCAAAATAAACAGAAAGAGGGTAGGGTGAGTGACCCTACCCTCTCCCATCGTTAAGGGCAGCCACGAACGTGTATATTTTGCTAACTCACCTCGCTCGTTGAGCGTTGTTCCAGGCAAGCCTGTGGTACTAGTCAACCCTTCCTTATCAGATGCCAGTTCACCTTTACCGGAAGCAACAGTTGCCGGCACTTCATCGATATTCAACACTTCTTCCGGTTTTTCCGGTTTCTGTTTGTCGATATCATCTCGTGCTGTAACTGGCAAATTAAAAATTTTTTTATTCTATTCACACATCGCATAATCAATGTTCGTCACTTTATCCGCTCAGTTTTATGCATTTTTGCATAATGGTAAAAGTCAGTGTAGCAAAATTTATGCACTTAATACTGCGGCAAGATATTCAAAAGGAAGCTAAGACAACAAACTACAAAAGCTGGGCCAACAGATTATCTCACTGGTGAAGGCCGTTTCACAATCGGAACCAAATTTCAAAGAAACGCCATGCGAGAACATTCTAGAAGGAATGCTGCCAGAAGATGTGGACCAGGGAAAATTAATTAGGGCCTCGCTTCCCCACAAACTTATGATCGTCCATGTTTTCTTTATTGTTCCTCAATAAACATCGCAAGGAGGTCTTTCAGCACAAGCCCTCTACAATAACAGTCTCCGACTAAGGCAAGTTTGCTTAATTTACCACCACAAGAAATTTGAAATTGTTTTGTGGTTTTTGCAGTGATCAGATTTTTACAAGAATACCAAGAGCATCCGGGCTATCAGCATGGGTAGCTCATACTACAAATGTTACAGGAATGCTTCCATACGTAGAGCACTGATTTTTCAATTAATTTCTATAAGTTACAGCTCTTACCGGTGATTAAAGATTGTTCGCTGGAAGGAATTTGAGAGGACGAGCCACAAATTGGACACGTTATCTCCACACGGCTGCTTCCTTAAAATTCAAGCATTACGTCCATATCGATCAGATCAACAAAAGAAAATTGAAAAAACACGAAAAAATTTGATGTAGCAGCTTAAAAAATATGGCGTTGAATGAACGCATTCACCGGTGCGCTGGCATTCCCGAAGACGAAATGAAAGTCGGCTTTACCAGAGGGATAACTGTCACTGGTCAAAGCAACTGGGAAAACCTGCTAATTGCATAAATGGAGAAAAAGTTATGAACTGCAGCTAACCAAAATATCGCAAGGTTTATATTTGTGAGCTAATATTTATGCATTTATATCAAGCAACTATGTATAACGTACGTATAACATGCACTATACATTTGTATAATATAGGTACAATATGTACGCTTTATAAGTTTATTGTCTTGTGTAGTAGATAAATGAAAAAAAACGCCTTAATTTCAGCAGCTTTACTAATTTCTTATTCCAGTGCATATTCCTCTTTTTCTAAAAAAACCAAAATTTCAATTTTCCTCTCAGTGACAGAGTTATTGCATTTTTGGGCAAGTAAAAGTTTTCGTTTTTCCATGAATTAATCTGCCTGTCTTTGAATTACTTCAAGGGAGAAAACGTGGATTGATGATGTTCAGCAGAGTGGACAGCAGCAGTGACCACTGGAATATAGTCTTGGGAAAAAAATCGCTTTTGTTAGCCTTTTCCTTGAATTTATCCAAAATTTTTGTTGTACTAGAAGAAACTATAAATTGTAAGAACGAAGTCTCACAAAATGGTACCATTGTACTGGCTGACGTAGGCACTTAATGGATTCGCGTCACAAGCGCTACGCATGCTGAACGTTATGTCTTTTCTGGTGAAACGGCATTTCTTTTCGGCTGGCACGTACACAGCTGTCTGCAATAATTATATCTTTTTTGATGGTGGAATGTATCACAAAGATCGTGATTAGGAGGATGGGTGAGGGAGGGTGAAAATAATAAGCAAAAATTTGCAGAATTTTGACCTCTTTTCGACCTCCTTCACCTTTCCTCGCAACATTTTGGTATTACTTGGCTAGAAGAGCACCATACGATATGCTAAACACCGTGGTTACCCTAGCTGCAAGATTAATTTACTTACGGTTTTTCTTTACATTTTTCTTTAAATCGCTCAAACTTCCGGTATGGTACTCACAGTGTCTTGAGATGTAATTATATTCTAAGCACAACTATCCCCCGATTTCTTGATCTAGACTAACTGTTACTAGCTAATTTTTAACGCATATACCACGCATGTCTTTTTGGAGGCTTCAGTTTGTCGTTTTCTTTATCAAGTTTATTGGTCACTTAAATACATTGTTAGCAGAAGGTTTGATACTTTGCTTCGACACTTTGATCAGCTGCAGTTCATAAGTCAGCTGTTCAAGTTTCTTTGACCAACGCTGTATCGTCCGGTGGTCAGTCTGCTAGCGGTAGTGACGAAATGTAATGACGAAATGACGAAATTTAGGCAGAACAAAGTAAATGTAATAATCTTTCACTAGTAAGCGTTTTTGCGTTTCATCAATGATGCAGGATCGTACAATAGTGCGTTAACAATTTCTTTTAGATAGTATGGGGCTTAGATAAACTCATCTGGTCGACGGCTGGAGGCGAAATTTTCAGATGTTAAATCAAAAAACAGTGAATCAAATCAACAGAATTGACCTGACAGCAATTTTCGAAACACTTCTCAGCACAATTCTTAACCGAATTGGCATGAATTGCTTCATCCAGAAAATCGAGATTCGCTGAATCACTGAGTTCCTTGACAATAAACAATACATCGTTGAGGCATCGATGCGCTAAACTTCCATTATATTGTTCCGAATATTATTCGCTATTAAATTTTTTCAAGGTTTTAATGCTTCTAGCCGATACGGTGCTACATCGTCCGGTCTAGAGCAATGATTTTTCGGGGCGAGGTGGTGCTGCTCAACAAACTCCGAGTGAAACCCGAAACAGCTATGAATTTTGCCTTTGTGAGGAAGATTGATGAGCCGGTAAGCCGCTTCAAGACTTCAGTACTGCAAGCAAATTGACTACCAGCCGGTGCATCTTTGGTCAAACCAACTGAAAGAGCTGCTAACCGCGCAGTTGGAAAATTGCAACTAATGAAAGTACCACAAAAAAGTGAGTGAGGATTTCTCTCAATATGTTTTCAAACACAACAGTGCACAAACAGTTTAGGTGCTTCTCAAAACTGTTTTGAAAACAAGAAACTATCCCAGTCGTGTTTTTGTAAAGGCACTCGTGAAGCGGCAAAAATTTCACAGCTTACGTGAATTAGCATTTCAAATTTGTGTTATTTGTAGATAAACTAAAATGCTTTCAAAACTGCTCTCGTCTGGAAAAGCAGTGACAGTGCCATGTGTTTTAGGATGACAGCTCCTTCACGATCTGTTCATCCGTTTCGATGGCAAATTGGTACTGATAATTGCTAAGAAGCCAAAGCACCAGTTTGCTTGTAAACAACCTTTGGAAGAGAGAGCCATCCGCAGTTTTGTCAGAGATGTTGGCATGTGCCATCATTCGAGTTGTTCTTTTCAAATGCGTCCGCCTTTCACAGGGGGTGAATTACAAATGAACTTGTAACCTGTTTACTATTGTGAAAAACACATGACATTCAGTGCGTCAATATGATTGTAGCATACAGTGAAAAGTTGCTGAAATCGATGCACAAACTGTTAGCTGATTTAGCAAAATAAAAGCCTGAAATCTCACACATTGGATTGCAAATTTTGCTTGCAGAAGCGGGAGAAGCGTTAGGGCTTTGAGATGGCAGTGCTGATGATGGCTGAGATCTTGTTGTGCCGTTTAATACCCATGACGCCACACATTCTGATCCGTGCATACATGGCTTAGCTTCTGGAGTATGTATTAATTTTGAATCGACATTTTTTAAAATAGGATTATGCAACTTTTTGAAAAACTTCGATCTTTTTTTGAAATCTTCCAGTTTTTTTTTCGTAGGATTTGGTTTTCCTCGTAAAGACTTCGGAAAATTCTCGTTACGGCTTTGATTTAGCATTGTTAATTGAAAAGCATCGACTGCTTTGTTAGCAGGAAGTCGCTGTTCATTTAGTATTACATCATCCGATTTATTTTCGAGAGTCTACGTTCCTCAGAGGAAGGTTTCGTGATTGCTGGCTGGAGATACTTACAGACCGAGGGATCGGTCTCACTGGCGGGATAACAAACTTCTCTACGATTTGTTTATTCGTTTCGATAGCTTACTAGTATTAGCGTGTGCCAGGAAGTAGGAGCCGAAACTGGCTTTTTCTTTAGTAACCCTCAGAGAAAGTATCATCAGTCGCTTTATCGGTATTTTGGCTGCTACTGACAATTTCTGCTCTTCACCATTTTTTTTGGACTGCCTACATCCCTCAGAAAAGAGGTTTCGCGCTTCAAAAATGTATGAGTATTCAAAAGTTCAAAAGAATTTTCCATATTCAATGAAATAAAAGAAGTGGTAGCTGGAAAACCTGTAGTTGTGATTGGTTTAGTTGCTTCGTCTGGATCGGAAGACGTCAATAACCCCGCTGCAAATTTATTTATATCCTTTTGAGATTCTATTGAATTGAGGAAAGCGAAATGAGGACATGAATAGAATTGCGAAATTTGAAATTCGACTTGACCTTGGAAACAAACGTCTGTGAAAGACAAATCAGATATGCTACCCAGTGCTTGAAATTTTGAAGGATTTACGGATGGTCATTTCAGTTGGCGAGGAATTTTTCCAGTTTCTTATAAAAATCATCAGAGTTAGAATTACTGACGCAGTTTTCATCCCTTAAGTGCTTCGTCCGTTAAGAGGGTACTCCGTCTCGAAAACACTGAAATTGGTTTAAGAGAAAAAGAGATCTACATTTTAAGCACGGTATCAAGCAGCAGCTGAGCTAAAGAAGGCGCAGTGGAGAAAAAGCCAGCATTTTGATTCTCATAGAAAAACAAATCAGTGTTGCTGGCATCGATTTTAAGAAAAAGACATAAAAATTAAGAGGCTTTATGAACTTTTTTTTGATTTATATGCATTTTTAGTGTGCACACAACCAGTTTTCTTAAAAGTTTCATTTTACCGCTTGGAGAGTTGATGTTGGTATTTCAAGTACAGAGATATATTCCCACACACCGGGCACAACTATATCAGACCTTTCGATCCGAAGTTGCGCACCTTAGTGCCCATCACCAGCAATGTGCCACTTCTTCGGAGGTCACTCGAATAGTAAGTTAGATTCACTTAACTTCATTTAAAATTTTTGTTCAGTTGGACTTGTTCATAAATTGTGAAGCATTCTTAGCGCGATTCATTTGTACTTACTTTTATGAGGCTTTCCTCTTGTGCGACATGTAATGCATTCGATGGTGATAAGCGTGCGGCTATCATGCCGAATATCAGCAGCTGGCACCAGAGTGAGATGGGCACAGTTAACGTTAGTGCTAAAGCTTGTTAGCTGGCAGCTTAGTGGATCCTCAATTTCGTGGTACTTCAGCGAGAAGCAGTGCGGCTGATCGTAGCATTTACGGACGCACTCAACAAGCGATTTGGCTCCTATCCTGCTTAACTGGTACTGAGTCCAATTGGATTCCGTCATATTCACGTACACCAGTAAGCCGTCGTCCGGGCATTCTGGAAACATTCCACAGCAGTTCATTCGCCAGTTTTTTTCACTTTTATCAGAGCAGCGGATCAACACAGAAAGCAATTTTAATCGTTGCTCTTGCGCTGCCTCTTCAAACGCCCTTGAACTTAGCTCCTTTCACTCCCTATTTTTTGACCCGTGTTTTACAAATATTCTTCGTTTCCAAAAAAAAAAAAAAAAGAAATGAAAAACTGATAAACCATGTCTAAAACATAAAAAAGACTTTGTCCATTTCCGGAAAACTTCCTAGGAACCTATTTCTCATTCCATCGATTATAATTAGAAACAGTGTTTGTACCGGGACCAAGACAATTGGGGAGCCGGTGTTCGTATCCCTTGTTAGTGACGTTACTGGGAGTGATGCGCACGCATGTCGGGTATACCTGCGCCGTGTACATCGTTACTGGGCCGCATACTTTCAGCTAAGCACCCACCATCATGAACGGAGATCCCCTTTGCAAATGGTCGTAGGCCGGAAAGCTATTGTACCTCTCTTCTTTATATTCGGACGTAACTTACTATGCAATTTTCCAGTACTTACTATGCAATACACCGCCACCCTCTTTGCCCCACACATTTCCTGGAGCATCTATAGCCTGTATCTGATGGCATTCGCACACACATCCCTCTGAGCTAACTGGTGTCGCGACTTGCAGCCATCATGCAGCTAACATTCAGTTCTTGTAGCTTTTAGCAGGATTTCAGTGCGCTGCCTTTTGCTCGATGTAGTGCGCTTTGTTCAGCAACTATGGTCAATTTTTAGGGATTTTCACATAATTATGACGATTCACACATGAGCGGGGTTTCCGAGGCCACCGACTCTTCCCTTTCCTTCTCACAGACACTCGCTCTCCATTAATTCAGAGCAATTATTGTATATGCCAGCAGAAAAAAAAAGCGAATAATGATGTTTTGTGATGAAAAAGGTTGATCGAATCGTGAAACCTTCATTTAGACCAGTCATTTTGACAAAAAAAGGCCGATTTTGAATTACTGAAGATCCCGCCTGCCCACATGAACTAAAAAATTACGGTTCGTTTTTGTTACATATTCTATCATTATTTACGAAAAATTGTGAGAATCTGCAAAAATTCATTTCCTGGCGATCAAAAAGATGATTGCAATTAAAATGTTTGACTTATTCTACTTTTAGTACTAGATTACGTTACATTTCCCCCAGACTTGTATTGATTCTTATCACTTCGTGACTGATGTGTAATGAATTTATTAATTTTCGCTCAAAAAAGCTACGAAATCTTTGCAAAAACAATTCCAGGTGTGAGCATGACCGACTGGAAAAAAGAAAATATATTTTTTTTGAAAAACCTTAGTATCGTTCATTTTATATTTTTTTTTAGTATATTGAGCCTTTTCATACATTATTTGAAAATGCTACTGCGATGTGCCAGGAAATCAAACCCGCAGTCAGCTTGTAAGCAGCCTCAGAAGAGAGAAATATTAACAGTCATGTTAGCTTAGTCAAAATTCCCATAAGCGCTCAGAACAGAGTGATGAGCGAGAAGTTCCTATAAGGTCTAGTTACTTCAAAATGTGCTATAAGGTCTAGTTACTTCAAAATCTCCTTCTTTAGGGAATGAGGGCAGTTCTTAATGAGAGAGGTCTGAGACTAAACGCTTTTTGTCTTTTTAGAAATGCTAGTAAATAAAATAGGCATTTTTCCTTTCCTTTTTTTGGAAGGTCGCCAAAAATGCCTTCTCTCATGGAATTCTCGAACTTTAACTAATTTTGGAAAAACAATTAATTTTGCTTACTAAGAAACAAGTTCTAAGAAAATGCTCAATCAAATGGGATTTTTTCAAATCTGTGAAGACAACTTGAAAGTTTAAGGAGTACCGAAGATCACTCACAGATGACTGCTCTCAATTTTCTTGAGAATGCTTAACACTGATATCGCCCGATGCAATCCGTGATTATAGAGACAGTGTTGTTGCGGAAACTAGTGGTTCAGTTAGGTATTTCTCGAACAAGAATATTTTCCAAAAAATTTTTACTGCGATGGGGGCATGAAAGGAAGAGGGGGAAATGGATTAGTTTTGAGAGATTTTCGAAGGCGTAAAAAATGTTGTAAAATTATAGCTGTTTCAAAGAAGCTTCGAAAATATGGTGCGATTCGTAAGAAATAACAGGATTTCTCGTCATCTGCCCAACCTGCTCTTCCACTCCTAGATCTTTTTGTTTTCCATCCACCGACCCTTACTCTTTCAATTCGTGAACCAGATCGATTAATTTGTGTTTAAATAAGTCCTACTGGAGTTGAACGCAGCAGGATTAACTGACCCAGAAAATCCTGGGGCAAAAATTGTTTTTTATCCTCTGCAGTATTTTGGAGATGAAATGTTACTAACTGATAACAAGGAATCAAACCTCTAGCAACTTTCTCTGAATAACTCTTAGAAAAAAGAGCCGTCAGCAATTCCGTCAGCAGATGGTTGTCACTACCACTATTACTTTTGTTTATCTCCACCTTTCATAAAAATGGATGTGAAGAGTATCTTTACTTTTCAATTTTAATTGTCTTTAAAAGTATGTATATAATTAATAAAAACTGCTAAAGAGGAAGCAGTCTACACCGCCACAAGGATCACCTAAGCTTTGGAGAAGAAGAATAAAAAGTAATGAAGACTGAATGGAACGAAAAATGAGGAATAGTGATAAATGCAAAATTTCTCAGTCTACTGGACAGGAAATTCCGCGTTTTTCTGAGGTGACAAATTTGAGTTACTGCGATACAAGTGCATAATAAAAATGCAAAATATAATTAGTGAATAATAAAAGATGGAAGCCACACGCATGATTTAAGACAAATCACAATGAGAAAAAAGACTTTACAGATTTGTTATTGCATGATATCGTGAGAACGCTGCGCAGAAATGATACCTGTGGAGTTACCAAAACATCAACCCAAGGTCGTTTTGGAAAAAGTTTACACATTGCAGTGGATTTTATAATAGATGGCAAAATTACATTTGAATGAACTTGCTGACAATTTCTAAAAAATTAGTAAAAATCCTGAAATTTTTTAAAAAAGCGTAAAAAATTCCTATCTGCATGTTCTTTAAAAATCTGTCTTTAAAAAATTGCACTATTTTATGACAACCTAATAAATCTTTGTATTTTGGCACTGGGATCCCGAACCGACTGTTCGGGAAATCTTGGTATTTTTGGTAGCAGCAAAGGTTTTTCAATTTAATGCTTTTTCCAGAAAGCTGCTGGATATCACGTCCATATTAATTACTGTGCTAGCGTTTAAGCCAGAATCAATTAAGCTCGTTAATATGGAAAAATTAGCAATTTTCCAAGTTTTTCGTAAATTTGTGAACAAGCGAAAAAAAAGAAAGACATACTTGACCGTACGGATCGATCCGGTGCTGCACCAATGACAGCCAACAAATAAAACAGATATGAACTAATCAGTAATAACTGGAATTTCATTTTTTCTGGTTTTCAGGAGCCAGTTTTCTCGCTTTTTTTCCCTCGATTTTCGAAAGCAATATTAGGAAGTACCAATTAAGAGAGATAATGGGCGATGAATGCTCTTACTTCCTTCACTCTGCTTGTTGGCCGAAGCTTTCTTTGCCTCCACTGTGAAATTATGCCCTCCGGCTCTAGAAAATTGAAAAAACACTATTAATAAAGTTATTTGGTCATAACTCGCGACTCGGAACACATTAGCGCTTTTAGATCGTTCCCCAAAAAACTTTTAATGGATTAGCAATTACCATACCACGGCTGCAAAGAATAAAGAATGATTTTTGCAATAATAGTAACAATGACGAGTGAGCTAAGGTTAAATAAGTGCACGTTGTAAGTAGGAAAAGTTTATTGTATAAGAAATTTATAAAAGTGCAGAATGAGGGAGAGGAAGTAAGTGGAAAGGGATGCTTCGGTCTAATAAGTCGCAAAAATTGTTACTGCATTTCGTGATGTTTCCCGATAATTGAAAATGGGAAATAGGAGAAAGAATATCAGAATTATCAGCAAGTTGACCAATAGGTGAAGCAACTTCAGAAACAACACTCACGGGAGGTTGTCAGTTGCAAAGGCAGCTGCACTGCCATGAAACAACAGATATCAAAGCATTGAAATTTGAAATGAATGTCCAAACTCTATCTAGAAAATCCTGAAAAAGTACAAATAAAAATACTAACCAGCCAGAAATTTAAATTAGAATTTATTTGCAGCGTTAGCGTTATTTTCATTCCAGAAAACTGTAGACAAAAAAATCATTTTTTTGTATTCATAAAACGCATTTATACGGATGCGTCTGTTTTTGTCTCTGTGGATGTATGTGAATGTTTGTGCCTGTTTGTGTGTGCACCCTTGTTTGTTTGCGTGTGTATGAACGTGTTTGTGTCTGCGTGTTTTTGTGTAAGTGTACGTGTTACGTTTGTATTTTGCGTGCGTATGTGCGAACTAGCATATGCCTGCTTGTGTGTGTCGTGTATGCGTATAGTTGTCTTTGTGTATTTTGGTGTATTTGTTTCGGTTTTGGCTTTGTTAAACATACAGCAGTCGTTGTAAAAATCCGCTGTGGGATCATTGAGTGGTTGCGAAGGAAAATGAGGAGGGAATTGTGGACGAAGACGGATAGAGATTCTGGAACGGGGAGAATATGATGAGAGGGCTTGCGAAAGGAGGAAAGGTGGGGCTCACATTCACACCAGTGCCTTGTTGCGCGTACCGCTACTTATTGTTTTCACGGCAATAAACTGATGAAATTAATTATCCGAAACGGCAGTGTTGTCTTTTTCCATGTGTAAATTCCTGAACGGGGAAGCATTTGGGGAACAGCGATGTCATGAAAACCCTCCGTTCGCTTCGTGATAAATGACCACTGGACAGTGGCATCCGTTAGAAGGCCGTTTCGATCATGCGTTCTTAGGAGTGATTGCCGTCAGCACAGACAGAATTGCTAGCGCATGTCAAAGACACCTTCTAAACTTAAAAATCTTCTTTCTGCAGCTTTTTCTTTATTGATTTCAGCAACGAACGAATCAAAAGTAGGGATTATTATAGGGATTATTATTAGTATTATTGTGATTACTGTTGTTATTATTATTGTTATTATTATTGCCATACAGAAATCCTTGGTTTTGTTCCTAGGACTGTGACGCAGTAAATAGTCCTGGTACCACGATCCCGTAGTTCTTGTAGCTCCCACGTTTAAATGCTAGTACAAGTGCGCATATGCGTAGATGCAAACAGTTTCTAGCAACAGTGTTTGCTTGATGCATAAAAGTTAAAAGCCAGAACTCTTTCCATACTTCATTCACTGTGAGAAGCGAAAACGCTCGGGAAATAGCCTATTTGTTAGCAAATGGCAGCAGCGGCCATTTGCTGGCTAAACTTTTCATGGGTCTCTGTTCTCAGTGACGAATTCGAATCTTCGTTCTCCCACATACTAGCACAACCTGCCACTGAACCATGCTCGACAATAATATTAGATGGAAGTGCTGGCTAGAGGCTAGCGGTGAACTTGAAAACGCAGGCTGGAACGCACCAGGCGAGCCGGTGCGATAAATGAGCTTTTGCACCAAACTTGAAGTAATTAGGTTAACTGCATGAGCGGTTGTTTCTTCACACTTACCTTGTGCGCTCAATACCGTAAATCATTGTAAATTTTTGCATGAAAAGAAAGAAACAATTTCCGTTCAACGATCGTTTTTTGAAAATGACCCAACTGTTCAATGAGTGCCCGTTCACGAGAACCACGCCTTTACGGAGACTGAATTTGAAATCTTTAAGTTGTTTTTGGACGGGGAATATTCTCCAAAAATCTCAGCTTTACAGCTTTTCTGGTTCCCGAGTTAGCAATTTTCCCGCCGAAACTTCTCCTCCTCGCACATGGGGCCCAGACTCGCGTAAGGGTTGGGACTGCGATTCTGGGGTGGCACATGGCCGGGGAACCCACCAGCAAAATTTTGACGCCGGAACTTGCTTGGTTGCCGAATTGAAATGCCCGGACAGACGAACACACACACACACACACACACACA
>UYRT01000185.1:0-11825 GCA_900617915.1 Gongylonema pulchrum
CGATCTGCGAGTTTAGTGCAAAAACGCATGATCGCACCGGAGAGCTTGGTGCGTTCCAGCCTGGGTAGTTGTAGGACATGAACAATCTCCTTTCAATTCTACTGACTTTCCTCCGGTTATCGTCCATTTATATTTGGACTCTCACTTTGGATAACCATCAGTGGTCAGTCTTTCGTGGTGGCAGCATTCACTAATAAGCAGTGCGTCCAGTTGTGGTCAACGTGCCCTGTTTCGTACTCTCAATTAGCCGTTGCAATCAAATCAGCAAAGCATTTGTGCCCCGTAGGGAGCTATTAATCTGTAACATTGGGTAAAATACCAATCGAATAATGAAATATTAGAATATCTTTTGAGTTCGAACGCAAACGAAATTTTGGCGCGGAGGGGCCGGCGTCTGTTTGGACCGATACCATCTTCCTGAGCAAAATTCAAATGTTATCAGAGAAAGGTTAATCCAGAAACAAGTCATTCGATGAAAATTGGTACCAATGTTCAGTTCGAAAGAAATCGAAACAAACATCATCTTCCCGAGCAGATTCTTTTGTTTATATCAAGAAGACTATCTTTGGAAAACCAGTTATCCGATGTCTAATTGGTACCAGCCTATTTACCCCGAATAGAACTGAACAGTTTTTAGCTAACATTGAAAGCATTTTTTGCAACTGGAACCAATGACAGTTGTGTCAACGTATTATGTGTATGCTGCGCTATTTACCATTTAAAAACAACAGATGATGCGGATTTTTCATGCATATTTAACCTACTTGCGTCAATGGTCGCGTCACGTGGGAAATTGTACTACAGCGAATCAAACTTCGTGGGCCTAATGTAGAGAACAAAGAAAAGCGTTTTCACATGAAAACACATCATGGAGCACAGCGGTCGCAGGAGGCCAAATCCACGAATTTTTTAGTTTGGGAGGAAGACGAGAAGCATTGAGAGAAGGTATGCTTTATATAAACATCAAGAAAAAGTTCAAACCTTCATTTTGAAGCCTCAAAATATTGTTACAAAACCTTATGATTATAGGGAGGGAGAGTTTGGGATGGGGCGAGAAGCATTGGGAGGAGGCAGCAAATGATCACTAGTAATCCAGGACAAGGGTGCGCAGGCATTCTAGCAACACTGGAGAGCACCAATAGCCTGGAGGATCGTGGCAGCAATGACAAGCAAGTGTGTGAATGGCTGTAACTTTTCAATTTTGGTAAGACGCATGTCTTCAGTTGACAGCGAAAACAATGTCATCGCGAAGGTCAGTGTGCCAATTATCGGTCAATGTTGGAACGGATTGCGGTAAAAAACAGAAAACGGCAAAATGGGACTATTTTCGAACAGAGAAAAAGAAGTTAACTCATGAGATGTCACCACGGCGAACGCGCAGCCTCAATTTTCTGCCCCCTTTTTCATCGCTATCCTGTGAAACACTTCCGTTCGGGTGATTACTAAAAACAGATATTACTGACTCACGGACACTGATCTCTGTTTATGGAGTAGGCGATGGTTTGATAAAACCGTACAGCGCAATTTCGGTTGTTTTTCGATTTGCTGTTGGATTAACTCCAGCAAACGTACTCAAGCTTTTTTGTCCCTCAGAGCAAATATCGCGTAGGTACTGTAAAAATCGGAAATTTCATAGAGGCCGCAAAATATAAGATTATAAAAATTGTTCAGAATAGTGTTAATATGATATAAGCACAAATTTGGTGCAGATTTGTGGAACCTTTTTCTCTGGATAAAGCTAATTTACCAAAAAGGTATCAAATAAGTTCTACTAAATTAGATTAAAGAGCGATATTGATAAGTTTTCATTATTATTGAACTTTCGCTAACCGATTAAACAAAATTACTTGAAATTTTGGAATAAATTATATAAAAATCATTCAGAATTTTGACTCAGTTATTCAAAAACACACATATGTATAAACATCAGCATCGGCAATTCATGCCAGAACGTTTAAAAATCAATTAAACATCAAAAACTACGACTGGCTCTGCTTTTCTGTGAGAAATTTGTAGCAGCGTTTGTGAAAGTGTGAGAAATTTTGTCAGCGAGTAATTGCAACTTGAAGAGTTCAAAGTTTCCAGAAACTTGAGCAATTGGAAAAATTTTGCATCTGGAATCAATTTGCTGCAGTTTTACAAAGTTCAAAGGCCAATTCTCTTTATAATTTAAAGGACTCTGCCTCCGAAAAATTTATCCCGGAAGTAGCACATAACTTTTCAAAAGTGAGAATTTTTTACTTTTTTTCCTGTGCGAGTTATAGCCTCAGATAGAAAAGCGATGAGGGGTTGGGGATAATAAAGATCAAAAAAGTGTGTTTCTTAAAAAATATAAGTTTCAAATTCAGAAATTAACAGCCCTAGCTTTTTTTTGCTATATAGCTATTCCATCAGTTGCTCACACTGATTAGCTGAAAGTCGGAGCTGCTTTTCTAACCGTACATCTCACAACTTCTCCAGTTGCTTTGATCAGTACTGCATTTTCCGGTGGTCAGCCCAAACTGGCGTTTGTTTCGACCCCCTAAGGGATTATTTGTTCAGTCACATCCTCAACGAAAGCACTTGACAAGACTCTAGCCGTTTCGAGATATCCTTGACATATCACTGTCTCTTATCAAACGCTACAATTCCTAGACCACAGTGTGGCACTTCATTTGAGCTGCAAATAGAAGAGAGTGAAGATTAGATGTCTGAATTGTAGTTACAGGGATTCGTAACTTAAAAAAATCAATCCCATTAGGCGAAGCCACCGATACAATTCGCAGGAAGAAAGGTTATTTTGCTGATGAAATTAATCTTATTTTGCTGCTGCTTAAAGAGGTATGCACTAATTTACTTTGGGAAATTGAAAGTAGCCACTGATGTGTAAAATTGGCATCACACCGATGACATAAGGACCATTGAGAGCGATACAGTGATCCAGGCCAAACAACTTTCCATCCTATACATCATGAGAAAATCTGAAAAGTTCCCCTCCTCATCCCACCAAAAAAATTTCCGCATTCCCTCTCCCCTTCCACTTGCGATTATTACTTGGCAGCAGTTGGATAGGTTAGTTCTAATATATGCAGAGAGAACCAGTTTTTGCTTCCTAACAAAATCGAAGCGAGCGGACGGTGGTTTTGATTCCTTATTTCTATCAGAGAGTTAAATCTGCCATCAGCTTGCTTTTAAGCAAAGCCGCCCAGTGAGAAAAGTCAGTGACGGCTTTAACAGCGAGTGGTTGCTGTTGGCAACTGCTACTGCTGGAGTTACTCTTTCAGCACCACTCCTCTCAGAGAATGCGAATGCGGAGAGAGTTTTGGCTTTAACAGCAATCGCATTAGAATCCAAAAGAGGTTCTGCAAAAAAACTTGTTAGGAAAAAATTGCTATCGAAAAGCTCTATGTAGAAATTACGAACAGTTGCGGGATGGGCTGAAATTAACGATCCCGGAAGCGCGCACCTGCTGAAAGACAGCCACCATCACTGCTGAACGCACATACCGGAGCACACATCGCTATAGTCGAAAAAAATTTAAAACTAAAATCAAGTTTTTCTTTTTGTTTCCCATCATATCTGATGGTCGAGAAATGTTTCAAACAATGGTCAGCAAGGAGGACGTCCTTGAGAAAGACGCACATGCGTGTGCCACGGATCCAATTAGACATAATCCAGTATCACCGTTAACTGCTTAAGGCTACTGATAATAGCCAGTCATTAGATGCAGCTGTGCTGGGCTCTTCGATCCTAATCTGTGCGCAGCTTCCACGACCCTTATCTTATTTTGCCAAAAATTGAGTTAATATTAAAGGGGCCTTCGGTAGAAAAAACATTCGGTCACTTTTTCCCATAGCGGTGCGACAAATTAAAACCGCATAATTTACCAATTCGGACGAAGAAGTAAATGACCGCTCAAACGATCTTCAAGGAGCACATACGCCAAACAGGCATTGGGTACTAACTGGAGAATGAAAGTGGCAAACCGCCTCATAAAAAAACGCTGAGAGAATGAAGGTGTGGGAGCATCTCAGTAACGTCACAAACATGAAATACCCATATCGACTGTTCAGGCAATTATTCTTGATGTTTTATTAGCTTTTTGAATATCACTCATTGGTTCTTCCTAACGAACAAGTTGAATAACTAAACTATAGCCTCAACATCGCATTTCTGCGCTTAAATCTGCTTAAACCAATGGCTGCCGGCTGTTCACCATGATATCTGGGAAAATGTGGCCAGGAAGACTCGTTGGGAGAAGCAGTAGGCGAAATGGAATAACTGTAAATGACGTGTATTTGTTTTGGTGATAAGTAGTGATGAGCAAACGCAAATGATAAGCAAACGGAGTCTGGAAACAAGGTGCATTTGAAATCAGCTTTAACAGTCACAACACGTCAACAAAGTTGAATGAGACCGTATGCAAATTTTATGTATATATTTTGGATTTTGGAATATTAGAGTTGAAATTTTGGATATTTACAAATTTTTCGGTGGATTCGGAGTTGCATCATAAAGTTTTTCATGCTGAACACAGCAATTCGATTCTACCAATGGAAAAACCGTTTCTTGTGGCGTTTTCTGTCAATAAATTGGTACTAGCATACGCTATGGAGATCAGTTCTAAACGAAGAATTTTGTCACTGAATAATTAATTCTGACGAATTTTATCACTAAAGCTATAACCGAGTGCTCGCGTCAACAGAAACAAACGCTAAGTGCTCGCCAGGGCAACCCTTTCCCTTCCAGTCCTTCTCCGCCTCCCCTCCTCCGTCCCCTCCTCCCCCGCCTCCCTCCCCCCCAGTTAGCCCCTTCCAAACGAACCTCGAGATGTTAAGCTGGTAACCTTACCAAATGCTTTAACTAGTGCTACATCATACTTTTTACCGATCAGTGTATTGGCCACTCTGTCCGTTCATTCATTTCGTCAAGCAAGTCTTCATTACTATTAAATCCGAATGCCAATTGTACTGAAAAGCTAACGCAGAAGTGTACCACCGTAATTGTTAAGGGTGAAATTCTTAATAGTAACAGTTGCATAGCCTCTCAATCTTTGCCACCGACAGCACTGTACTTTCATTGCCATCTCAATCTCTGTTCCTCTTCCAAATGTGCGCTGGAAAACCAAAACATTACCCTCTCAATCTCTGTCACAGATCGTGTTGTGTTTTCGTTATTTTCTCAATCTTTAGCACTCTCTTCTCTTTTACACAACGGTTACAGAAGAGAATTAGGGATTGAGAAAGAGACGAAATACAACGCTGCAACTGCCAGTGATTGAGAGGGCACGCGAAACATTAATAAACAGACAGGGACGGGAATTCTCACTTCAGACCAGTCCTGCTGCTGGGATCAGAACCGACTTGAGAGCACTTTTTCACTGGATGGCCGTCAGTTGATTTCGCGGAAGGTTGTGGATTTTGCGGTCAGGGGTTTAGTTCTTGAACTCTGGGGAGTGTCGTTAGTTGCTTTGTTTACACTACAGAGGCGAGCTCTGTGCGATATTCATGTCATAAAAGACAAAACATAAAAGTTGTGTTAGTAGTATTTCAGTATTTGAGCAGGTGAAGAATAAATAAAATTTGTTTTACCATCAGTAAAATAGCAAGAGCATCTAGACAAGAGTCGGTATGGGTATTTTTTCGTATTAGTTGTGTTAGCGTAGTGCTTCTTCATCTATCAAGCATAGCCACATAAAGCTACCTGAGATAACGAGGAGAAAAGACCCTCATGACCATCAGAGTGACGAGAAATGGTCGTTACCAGAATGATGCGGGTTGTATTATCATTCACTGAGACTGGGTCAGTTGTGTTCCCATTTTCTTTCGACAAAAATGGACCAGCTAAAGCTCTTCCAAAGAAAGAAAAAAACTGAAGAGGTGTCGCTTTAAAGATCTTTCAGTCCCCGCTATTTATTGATGAAATTGCTTCTGCTCTTAAACTGAACATAGTAGTTCGATTCTACCAGTGGGAAAACCGGTTCCTCTAGCATTTGGTGCCAGTAAATTGGTACTAGCATATGCTAAGAAAATCAGTTCTAAGCGAAAGAGGACACTGAGAATTTTGTCAATGAATGATTACTTCTGGCGAATCCTATCACTAAAACAATAACTGAATGCTTGCATTAAGGGAAGATAAACTTGCGAACCTCAATGGTACCTTCCCAAAGTCAGAGATTTTCTGACTCGATTAAACAGCGAACCGAAAAAGTAAGATCCAGTGTCGCTCAAACAAAAGATTTCAAAAAAAAAAGGCTTCCATTTTAATTGGTACCAAAAAGAGATGAAAACAGATCAACCAAATAAGAAAAGTAAGGAAAAAAACTGTCAAAAAAACATACGAGTGATATTGATATTTCAAAAAACCCAAGTAGCAAATATTTTTGAACAAAACAATCAACATTTGGCACGTACTTTGTCTTTATTGAAATCCGTAAGAGAAGAAACAACACATCTGTGGTACCGGCGGTGCCTGTTTTCCGTGCTAGCTAGGATGTTGATGGTTCTCCCCCTCTAAGTTTACAAAAAAGACGCACTGCAACCAAGGACTTTTGCGTTCTAAATGCGTTAATAGCACTGAGCGAAATTCGAGAGTGGGCGGTGGTTTGGATGCGCAGAAAAATGTCGTCTTCGGCAAGGTCAACAAATTTTTATTCCGAAAAAGAAAAAGAATGAAAACTACAATTCACCTTTCCACCATCAATCTGCTGATTGGGAAGGAGAGGCAAGGCGATTGCGAAACTGCGGTGCTCCGCACGTCCTTTGCAATCATCCATTTTTTTTAAATTACAAAAATGATGTTCAAATTGTCGAAATCTCCATATTTGCTCCGTATGAGAGATAACCTAATTGGTAGGCACCCACAGACAAAACTGCCAGTGATTCCGTTTTCATTCGAGAGCTGCTTACAAGCAAGCTGATAGCGATTAGTCTCCCAAGCTCATGTTGGTACCAATTTACCACTAAAACGACGAATGAACGAATGGTAGAGGAATTGGTTGTCCTTCGCACTTCTGGGCGAAAACAACGCTACTCCTCAACGTATCATACCCGCTAGCCATTCAAATCGTATCACTTTTGATCAAAAATTCAATGGTCATATTAATTTCTCGCACATTTGGCTAAGCTGACACCTATTTCCTTGTTATTGGGAAGGACAAAGTTTCTCATTCTAATCAAAAGATGTCATGTGGTGCACGGATACGTGCCAGTCTTTGAAAATTAATTTTTTGATGTGGTTTTTGAAGAAACACAAACGCAAAAAATCGTGCATGTTCGTACATCACCATCTAAAAGAGGGTGAAGGAGAGGGGAGGAAGAGAGGGGGGGGGAGGGGCGGAGGACAGAGCGGAGGCGAGGGTTTGCTTAAAGTTTTCGAAATGAGAGACTCATTTTGCCCTTTCCGCCCATCTTCCTTTCCTTCCTCTCTAGCTATGTTAATTGAACTTCACGTCAGGCCCCTGATGTATTACAATCAGACAATTTTTCATCTATAGCACACCAAATGCAATTTCTTCCGCAAAGCTAATTCTAGTTTATTTTCCCTAAATTATCAGAAAAACACGGATAAAAGCAATGAATTAGTCGTAATTCACAGACCAGTTCTTTCCAGTTATGAAATTGGCAGCTTTTCGAGTTGTTTGACCAATGCCGTACCGCCCAGTGGTTATCCTTCTGGTGATCTTGACGTTCTTTTCGTCGCGCTAATTTGTTTGAAAGTAGTAAAACAGATGAAAGTAAGGTGATGGAATGATGAAATTTTTTCTGGAGTGGCGATGAAAAACGTAAGAGAAGATACTCCTTGCTTCGCAGTTTTTAACAAAAAAACCGGTCATCCTCCTCAGTCATTTTGAAACCACTGGTGAAATTTCACGCAATACCTGAATAAATCTGATCGGTACAAAGATCTGCTTAACAGAATCTAATCAGCAACGGAACAAAGGACAGAGAGATAGCTGTAAAATTGAAAGAAGCTGTATATAAAGCAGATGCTGGAGCAGTGGAGGTACCGGGGACGATCGGTACTTAATACCGGTTGTCTATGGCGCTACGATTCCCCAGATGATGCCTTTCTCGTTTTCAAGGCGAAGCGAGCAAAAGGCATGGAAGCGGAAAATCGGCATAAAAGATAGAATGGCGTGATAAACAAATTGGAATATATGTATATCACACATTCTAAAATATTTCATATCGACCATCAGTAATTCATTGCAAATACACTCATTCTGGTCAACTGAACACAAAAATTGACAGATATCAGGTTTTGTATAACTTACTGAAGCTGTGCAGCATCGCTAACATGGGATACCCACACTGATTGTCCGGGCGGTTTTGCTATTTTATAGTATAAATTTGCTTAAAGCCTTCAAGACAGAAAAAAAAGTCGAAAACCTCTCCCCGCATTTTTCAGTGAGAAACGAAGTAACTCCAGAAGCGTTCCAAGCAATAACAGCAAATGCCAAAAGCAATCACTCGCTTGTCAATGGCTTCTTCATTTCAGCGTTATTTACATGCTATCTTAAAGAGGGTTCGGCCATATGCAGTACCAACTTACTAGTGAGACTAATGAGCAAGTCGTGAAGGCAACTGTTGTGTCACTGGTGGAGTCGAAACCTCGACCCGCTGCAGGGAAGCAATGCTGATTCCCAATGCACAATGCCCGCCGGCTGGTACCAACATGTTTATGCCATGAATTATTAAATAAATGTCCATTTTCATAAATTTTATGGATGTCAGGATTTGCCAGTCTCTTGAATTCTTGAAAAGATTGGTCATTTTCAATCGATATAATTTCTGCGCAATAAAAGTGTAATGGATGGCACAGCAAGGAAACCTGAGTCTGTGAACAAAAAAAATTCGGTTCCCTCTCGGCCTATAAATTTTTCTCAGCACTAGGTTTTATTCGCAAAACAACCAAATCATATCGAAATAATAGCACCCCAAAACATTGATTATAAAGATTTTACGATCAGCATGCCGTCACTCATATTAGATAAACAAGAATCTTTGGTTGCAGTGATCAGAACAGGGACTGACTTTTTTCAAATTTTTTCACAAACTAGTTTTCTGAAAAGTTGAAGAACGTTTATGTGTAATTATGTGAACGAAAGAGGCTCAAAATAGTGAAGGATGAAGAAAGTTAGCCAGCTGCTGCGTTGGTGGTGAGGAAACAACGCGATGATGAAGCAACAGCTGATCAAGGCATCAAAAAAAGTACACATTTCAGTAAATCTCTAACTGCTGATAATTAAACTGGCATGCAGCAATTATAATAGAAGATAAGCGTGTTCCAAGACTGATGAGCCGGATTGTTTCTCACCGAAAGTTAGGCACTAAAGAAATGCTTATAACAATACTTTTGTGTGGGAACATTGGCAGATATTTTTTTAATCAGTCAAACTGAGTTTGATTTCACTTATAAAAACAAAATTAAGTGATAGCCCTTCGACGTGCAATTTCCGGTTTTAGACTATGCGGCATCTGAATGTCCGATGAAGTGCTAAATGTTACGGAAGACAAATATTAACTTGGAGTATTCTCGTCAAGACCAAAGGACTTGGCACAGTCACGTCAGAATAGCCCTTCAACATCGCCATTATCGAATTGCGTTCAGCGCTCCCGAACGATCTCGGTGTTCTTAGTAATTAAAGTAAAATAAAAGTGTTTAAAATACTACTCATCAAAAAAAAAACTTTGCTTTGTTCGGAGGAGGAAAAGGCACCTCCAAGAATAAAGTGACTTTGGCCAACTAGCTCCTGAGCACGCCAATGATTTCAATGCCGTAACTATTCTTGGAGCTGACGAAAAGAATTCGAGGGGAAAGATTAAAGCTCGCCAATTTTCGAAGATTTTACAACTCCAAACATTGAAAATCCTGTCGATTCTGCTAACACATTAGCAAGCGCAGTCAGAGGAGAGAAAGGAGCTGACAGATAACCTTTTTATGTGTTTTTACAACGCTGTTGCTGTAAAAACCCATTAACGTGAAGACACGTGTGTATGTATGTATGTGTGTTTGTATATGATTTGTAAATGTACGTGTATGGCTTCCGTTTTTTGTCCACAAATTCAAATTATAAGGGTACAAAAACTAAAGGGCGTTTACCAATTTGTATGCTTTTTAAAACTGGCCAACTAATAAAATGAATGGATAAAGCGGTGTGCAGCAGCAACAACATAATTAATAACTGATTATTGCAGCTTGGCTTGTTGAATGAGTGCACAGCAGTATTAGCTGCTTGGCCGCGTGAGCATAATAACGTGGTTGTTTATAGAACGACAATGGTGATGGTGATGATGACGAGGGTGATGATAGCGATGATGACGTTGATGAAAATGTCATTGATACAATTATCAGTGACGTGAATCCTGAAATGTTTCGAAAACATAAACGAGTCAAAAGCAGATTGAAAACAACCCCCGCTCATCCTGCACAGCTTCCATCTCTTTTGAGGCGAGAACCACGGGCATGGTCTTGACTTGGACGTAGTGAGGCTAAAAATTTTGCAGAAAATTCGGAGACCGCCAAATGGTTTCTCAAAAAAAAAATTGACACTATCAGAATTAGAGAATTTCGAAACGGAGCAAGTCAAAATGCTGTTATTCTTGATTTTGGTGTTGCTCCGGAAGAATTTAACAGTTATGTCTTTCTTGGCTGGGAAAAAAATACGCGTCACAAACTCCAGATAGAGAATCATGCAAAAGGGCTACCGACATGCACAAATTAAATTATTGAACTGAAAAGGCCTTGATCACATTTTAATAGCACTGGGTGGGCGAACCATGTCGGTAATTTAATAATAACATAATTGGTCGACGCAAGGGCTGCTCGTGCGAAGATGCGTTTTTTGCACAGCTTTCCGCAGTTTTTGTCGCTACTGGTATCGGCTTTTTCGGCAAATGTTTCTAGCTAAACAAATTAAGATTGGCCACCAGAACTGGCAGGAAACATCCCTCAAAATTTCAGCTTTCTAGTTTCCTGGCTACTGAGTTAGCAACCTACTGGAAAAAAAAAATTTCACGAGCTCGCACGCGGTGCCATACATACCCGTTGTCTGGGTCTGAACTCGTTGAGACTTATTTGGACGGGGAACATCTTCTTAAAACTACAGTCTTTTTGCTTTTCAGTTCTCCAGTTATGAAATTACCCGAAGAAAACTTTGGTGAACCGTGCGTAGGCACCACACATTACCGAGGGCTGTGTTTGAGCTCGTTGAGACTAATGTGAACGGGGAACATTCTCTTAAAATTTCAGCTTTCGAGCTGTTTTGGTTCGTGAGTTGTCAACTTACCTGAAAAAAATTTGGCAGGCCCCTACGCGGGTACCACGCTTAACGGGGGCTGGGTTTCAGCTCATTAATACCTACTTGGGCGGGGAACATCCCCTTAAAATTTCAGCTTTCTAGCATCTCAGATCCCTGGGCTATGAACTTACCTGGGAGAAGTTTTAGCGGGTCCGCACGCAGGTACCACACTTACCCGCGGCTGGGTTTCAGCTCATCAATACCTACCTGGACGGGAAAAATCTCCTTAAAATTTCAGCCTTCTAGCTTTCCTGGTTCGCGAGTTATCAACTTACCCGAGAAAAATTTTGGCTGGTTCTTACGTGGATACCACGCGGGTTAGACCGCCCATTTCGGGGATGAGGACCCGTACGTGCATGTAGATTGTGTCCCCAAAGTTTCAGCCCTGTAGCTTTTGCCGGTCTCGAGATGAAAAATCGGTACGAACGAACACAGAGACAGACAGACAGACAGACACACACACACACACAGACAACCCCTCGTCAATATGCGTTTTTATGCGTTTTTGCTGTGCAGCGCTATAGCAGCGCTATAGCGCTGCTAC
>UYRT01000186.1:0-11815 GCA_900617915.1 Gongylonema pulchrum
ACGACCGCTCAAGCAATACTTTCAATTTTTCAATGAACTGAAAATTTGCATATTTTCAACCTGAACCGCAATAGTAACGTGAACCTGCTATATGGCATATTTTCCACGTAACTCCAAATTCAGTCATGCTCCTGGAAATAAACACAAAAGAGACGCACACACTTCCCCTCCTCACCAACATAGCAAGCAAAACATGAAAGACACGTGGCATTGACGCCACGCACCACATCAAGAAAAACCATAAGACCGCGACTGGGTCGCTGTGCAACTGAACATGGAACGATGGCAATTCAAATGGTTCCTGTGTGTATTACCGACGAATCCGAATGTCAGTGCTTGATTGCAGCTATGGTCCATACAGCTCAGCGAGGGTCCGCATTTCTTTCCTGCTTAGAGATCCCTCCCACACTGGAACTATGCGAAAACTTGGAATATAGTTGTAACACACTGCTACTTACAGCTACCTCAGACTTTAGTTTTAGATTTTGTCTCGGACTTTTGCAGCACTGGTGCCTGTTCCGCCCGGGCGGGGGGAGGGGGTGGAAGACCCGCCGCCGCCCCTTGGATCCACCTATGTCTTCGACAGAGGGTTTGTGCACTTAGACGTTTACTCCCTCTCAAAACCCCGTTTTCAGCTGAATGGTGGCATGGTGTGGAATCCCCGTCTTTCTTCCCCATTCCCCCTCTAGGAGAGACGGCACTTCGAAATTTTATGCAAAAACGCATGATCGCACCGGCTCGCCTGATGGGTTCCAGCCTGGGTTCATTCTGACATACATCATAGTTTTCAAAACACACACGCACGAACACACACAAACATAGCACAAACATATGCACACTTTGCACTGGACTTGAAGTACTCAGGTCATTAACTGAACGAATGGTTGTTGCTTTATATTCACCTTTTGTGCTCACTAGCGTATATCATTATTAATTTTGCATAAAGTAAATGCACGATTTCCAAGTTGATGGTCGTTCTTTAAAAGTAACCTAGCTAACCAGTGAGAAATTTTTCCGCCAAAACTTTAAGTGTCCGTACGTAAGAACCACGCATGCCTCATGGCTGAATTTGAAATACTTAAGTTGTACTTGGATAAGGAGCATTCCCTCAAAATTTCAGCCTTCCAGCTTTTCTGGTTATCGAGTTAACAATTTTCCTGTCAAATCTTTCACGTGCTCGTACGTAAAAAGCACGCATAGCTGAGAAATATTTAAGTTGTGCTTTGACATGGAAATTCCATCTTTCATTCCCCCGAAATTTCAGCTTTCTAGCTTCCCTGATTCCCAAGTTGGCAATTATCCCGCCAAAACTTTCATACGCCCTTAAGTGAGTATCACACATACCTAGGGGCTGAATTTGAAATCTTTAGCCAACACATGCACAAGGAATATCCCTACAAAGTTTCAGCCCCTTGCCTTGTCTGATTCCCGAGATCGCTTTCCCGCCAAAAAATTCGCGTATTTTTTAAGGCGTCCGTACGCTGCACCCAGGCTTCGCGGGGAATGATATTAAAATGAGAGGATCGCGCATGTTACGGACACATACTTCCAAAGTTCCAGCCTTGTAACTTTTTTGGTTCTCGAGTTGAAAGTGGGTGGCAGAAAGTGCGAACACACACACACACACATATACATACACAAGCACGCACACACAGACAGCCTCTTCCGAACATGCGTTTTTGCAACTTGCATATATGTAAAAACGCATATTGGGAAGAGGCTGTCTGTGTTTGAGTTTGTCTGTGAAAGCTAGAAGGCTCGCAAACCACTTTCAACTCGAGAACCAGAAAAGCTAAAAGGCTGAAACCCCTTGCGGACGCCTTGTTGCCGTGTACGGACGCTGAAAAAAATATGCAAATTTTTTGTCGAGGAAGCGATCTCGGGAACTAGACAAAGTGGGGGCTGAAGCTTTGTGGAGATATTCGTTGTGCATGTATTAGCTAAAGATTTCAAATTTAGCCCCCGGGCATGCGTGGTATTCACGTAAGGGCATATGAAAGTTCCTGCAGAAAATTATTAACTTGGGAAGCAGGAAAGCTAGAAAGTTGAAATTTTAGGGAAATGTTCCCTGTTCAAGTATAACTTAAGTATATCAAATACAGCCTTGAGTTATAAGTGGTTCTTACGTACGGATACTTAAAAGTTTCAGCGAGAAAATTTCTCACTGAACAGCTAGGTTACTTTCAAAGAACGACCATTAAACGGAAATTGTACATTTACTTTATGCAAAATTTATGGTGATTTATGCTGGTGATCACAAAAGGAATGTGTAAAGCAACTACCATTCATGCGATTAGTGTCCTGAGTACTTCAGGTCCGGTGCAAAAACGCATGATAGTAAGGGGCTCGCCCGTTGCGTTCCACCCTTGGTTTCTGGATTTGGATGAGAGTTGCGGAAACTACAATCGTGCGCCAATTTCAGATTTTTCCTTTCAGTAAGATCCTGAAGCATAAACATAAGCTCCCCAGTTTTCACTGAGCACTTAGTTTTTTCTTTAGCATTTAACCCACACAACTGCCGCTACGAAGAAGCGGTACAAAATTTGTTCTGCTGTCGACATCATTCTCTCCATCCTAACATCAATATTTAGCAAAGTCGTTGAGTTTTTGTTGGATAACGAATATTACTGTAGAAGGTTTGCGGAGCGTTTTTCAGAACAAAAATCGCTTGAATATAGCTAACACATTTGTGCTTGTGTCCGAGTGCATTTTTTTCTGCATGGGAACCACAAAAGTTAGGAAGTTAAAAATTTAGGGCAATTTCCTTACCCACGTGTGATCCCGCAAACTTAATTTCAGCCTTCTTGTGCATATGGGTATCACTTACCGCCTCATAAAGTTTTAGCGGGAAAAATTATTATTTCGGGAAACAAAAAGAAGGAAACTGAAATTTTAAGGTAATCTCCCTTGCACGTACGACCCTGCACATTTATTGTGTCCACTCGAGTATCAAATTCGGCTGTGTGAAGATTTTGGCGGAAAAATTATTACATTGGGACTTAGAAGAGCTACGGGGCTGAAAATTTCAAGAGAATGTTTTTCGTTACAGGGGCCTCACAAATATGTCTCTAGGATCTACCGAGGTCTCACATAAGACCAAATAAAGGTTTTGGTGCGAAAGTCACTCGAGAATCAGGAAATTATGAGGTTGAAATTTTGGGGCATCATATGCTAGTATATCATTTATGAAACTTCTTTTTTTCCAAAAAGCAAATAAATTCTTTTGTTTCAAAAAACCAGAAAATTTCAGCGCCGAGACGCAGTTAAAGCGATACAACAGATGACAATAAAATATCAGTCAAACCTGGAACGATTTATCCATCTCGCAAATGTCATTTCGATGCATAGTAGACTTTTGTCTCCCTAGACACGCAGATAATAAACATCTGTCTTGCGACCGGAAAAGGCTAAAAATTGTGAAGACGAAATAAAGTTTTGTGTAGTTGCATAGCTGTGAAAGAGCTTAAAGTCATGATCACGCATATCCTCTAAAAATTTTCCTATTATGATAAATGGTGTTGAAAAAATATTACAGCAGGATTGCAGAAATAAAAACTTTGGAAAAGGCGATGTTTCTGATAGTGAAAGCTAAGTCGTTGCCTTTGTTTAGTTCTGCTCTGCCTGCACTTCAGATTCGGTAAGATTTAGAATGATGCTTCCTATTAGTGCGTAATACTGGAATTACGAATTCAGCTTTCACGTTTTTTTGCACTTCACTTATGGTGACTTGAAATTTTACGTGGAAATTTTTAGTTCAGGACAAGGTAACAAAAATTTTAGTTCAGGACAAAGCCAGACAAGACAACAAAAACTTTCGAAAGATGTTTTTTGTTCACATACAGCTCTAAAAATTTAAGTTTAGCTCGCCACGTGCACCTGTGTTTCATGGGCACGTAAAATTTTCGCTGGGAAGTTTTAGAACTCAGAAAATAGATGACATTTCTACTATTTTTGCACATACCAAACTGTAAATCAGTGAAAGAACTGCCCAGAACGCACCGGCTACTTTGGTGTCCGTTACTATTTATTAATTCATTGCGTAATGAACAGTTGCAGGAACCTCTTGTCCTCCTCAGTCAAAAGCGCGAACTGAAAGGCTGGGTTTACGTGCCGCATATGATCGAAATGGATCGATCCTTTGACTGGTGATAATCGGAGGATGTAGATGATTGTCTCTTTTATCACCGTGGAATAGCAAGAAAGTTTTTGGAATATGATGAGTATGACTCCGTGGTTGGCCTGCATGGAAATCTCCGGAGCTGCTGTAGCTTGGTTTTGTTGCTGATTTTGTTTTCCTGAGCTTGTTTTGTCTGTTTTACCATTTATTTGTTGCTTTTGAAATGCGTATAATATTTTGTCAGATTTTTACGTTGCATTTTCCTGATTGAGATAACAGATATGGCTGCTACAAATCAGAAATTTTTGTTTCCATGAGAGTGCCTGGCAAACAGAAATGGAGGCTTGGTACAAGAATTTCAAGAAGAAATTTGATCTGGAGTGCTTTTGAGGTATTTTTTCAAGTGGACTATGGAAGTGAAATAACTCGGAGGGCGTGAAATAGAGCGCTTTTCCTTTATTCTTGTGGGAAAAGAGCACAACTTTCCTGATCTCGGGGGATACAGCATTCTATTTCAACAGCGAATTCTGTGTTTCTTAGTTCCGAATGGTTGAAGTGTGGCTGCAGACTCGATGCTGAAGCTACTATTATGATGCTAGTTTGATTGAAGGAGCTGCAAATATCCCTTTCAACAATATTTTGACTGAATTAATGGTGTGTTTCTTGTCAGAAGGTAAAATGATAGGTAAAAGTTTAAGGCTGTCAATAGTTTCAAAGAAATAGCATGCGTAGAAGCCATGCAGAAAGATTTTGAACGGATCCTGTACAGTTAAAACATGCGTTTTTGCATATTTCCTTGTTGTAGTGAGATCGCTCGGAAACCTGTTAGCTAGGATTTAAGACATATAGATCCTCGAACTTCGAAAATTAATTGTCTGCACGGTACTTGGGTAGGGAACATTGCGCTAAAATTTTAGCTTTCCAACTTCTCTGGTTCTAGAGTTAACAATTTTCCTGCGAAAGAATCTCGTGGGCCTGCACGTGAGAACAACACGTATCTGGGAGTTCAATTTGACATCTTTAACTCTTAGGGGGAGCTCAGAACATACCCTTAAAATTTCAGCCCCCAGCTTTCCTATTTTCCGAGTTAACCATTTTTCAGCCAAAAAATTTTACGAGGCCTTATGGTAACTCGTACGTCTGGGGGCTGAATACGATAATTTTAGGTTGTACATGTGCTGGGAACATTCTTGAAAATTTCAGCCTCCTGGCTTTCCTGGTTCCCATGTTAGCGATTTTCGCATCAGGAACTTTCACGGAGCCATACGCGGGCACCACGCACACCTGGGGCTGAGTTTGAAATCTTTGAATTCCATGTGGACGGATATTAATTTATGTTACAATAACCTCAAATTTCAGCTTTCTAGCTTTTCTGGCCCGTGAGTTAGCTATTTCCCCGCCAAAACTTTCATCCTCTCGCTCGTGGAACCCAGAGTTGCATGAGGATTGGTAGTGGTACTTAGCCGGGGAACCTACCAGCAAAATTTTGGCGTCGGAGCTTGCTTGAATGCCGAGTTGAAATACCCAGACACACGCACACACATATACACCCGGGTCGTCGCAATATGCGTATTCACATTTGCATATACGTAAAAACGCATTATCATATTTAGCTGTATGTCAACGAGGCACCATTTTATAACTGTACCTGATTAACGCTCTCTTTCGCCCTGTAAATTGTTTGTTTTAAATGAAGCTAGACTTTACTATTGAATAATTAAAAAGTTATAAGGAAATGTTCTGGACAAGATGTGTTTCATTCTGAAAGAACTAACTGTGGCGATGTTGGAAGATTTGCCTAAATTGGGGTCGTAGTTTCCCACGCCATGGAATTTACCTTGTGCTCGCTAGAAATCAGCGAAGCGTGCATCACCAGTGTACCGCACCCACTTTGGCCTCAGTACCGGCCGTCCGAGAAATAGGATGTGTTGCACTCGTTTTTCCGTTTGTGTGTTTGAAAATCGACTCATTTCGAGGAATTTTTTATTTTTGAAATTTAAATTTCCTGCATTTTCAAAAACCATCCCGATTATAACTTATTGCGTATCTATGTCAGCAATGGCCCATAGTCTGTTTTTTCATGACTTATTAACTTCATTAATCATCACTTGTAATGAATTTTGAGGTGAGACTCGTCAGGAGAAGTGTTTAGGGATTTAAAAGGGACCAAATAGAAACACTCTCAAAGTATAATCCATTTCTTGTCTCCGGAACTATTATTCGAGCAAAAATAAATTTACCTGCAAGTCTGAACCGTCGAAAAATTTCTTTATCATTTGGCAGCTCTCATCGAGAATGTTAATGTTATGCCTTCCGGAACAGGACGTTTTATCGGAGGCTCAGTTCTGACCGCGTTTGACGCATAATTTAGAAAAATCGAAATAATGGCAAATTTGGTAACAGTCAAAGTCAAAAACTCCTTCGCAACGGTACTTTATGAGAAGAGAAAGCACTTGGGAGCGTCCGCAATGGTAGCATTTTTCAGCAACAAACCTTGCTCATACAATAGTCGATGGCCCCTCTTCCAAGAAGTTCGTGAAATCAAATTATTGATGGCTTTGACTGTTTAACGGGAGGTAGTACCAGTGTGTGTTATTGTTACGAATGTCAGAATCGCAGATGGATTGGTTCTCCCACTGGCTGAGTAGAACTCTCGACGAGCTGTGTAAATTTTCTACATAGTTATTTGATTTCTGTTTGGTAAGCTAATTTTGCCAGTGTTTAATTTGATATACGCTTTGTGGAGCAGATGGGCAGAATCTTGCTACCGAATGATGCTAATATTTTCCAGGATAGCTTTCCATCAAGAGATAATACATTGCTTCGTTTTCATCTCAACAAATGGACATTTTGAATGTGAAGTTCTCAGCAAATTTTGACTTGAAATTTCTTATATTTTCCGTTATCCGAAGCACCGTTCTCCACTGGCAACAAAAAAATACAGAGCTTTGGCACTTGGATTGAAAATCGAACAGTGATGTACGCCAGCTTACGCTTTACGGCATGCAGCAGCATAATACCTCATGTGCTCAAGACTGTTTTACTACTTTCAGTATCATTGTTTGAAGACGCTCTGATAATTGCATTGCATTTTCTGTGCACTGGGGCTCTCTCAGTGACTGTATGTGACTTGAATAACCGGATACCAGATTGCGATAGGCTGACATGCATTTATTCGTCTTCTTAATAATTAATTACAGTGCATCCAGTACTTTGAGTGTTTACTTATTTTCACGAATCTGATATAGATACCGTACGCAGTTTTGCTTCACGCGAATCGCATTTCTTTCAGAAAATCGAATACTGTACACCACTTTTTGCATAGAAATCACCTGTTTCTATTGAATTAGACACGGCGATAATTATTCCATATTCTAGAGAAAAAAACGAGGACGAAGATACAATTATATCGTTCAGTATTGCGATTGAATTTTTCTCCTTCTTATTCTGGATTTTTGCTAAAAAAACACGTCCTTTTGGTCAGTTATCTAATTTGTGGGAATTTTCTCTTGTAAAAACCTTCAAAAGGACTCAATTTCATAAACTTAGGAAATGCTTTCTGTTTAGCAAAATTACAGTAGGCCAACAGCAGCAGCAATTTTGCTGCAATGTTTGTTTGAGAGCAAACGCATTTGCACAGAAAATTTTATGATTGAAAAATGTGAAAGCTCTACAGAAACAGGAAAACAGTGCGATATTGTGTCTGGCTGAGAGACGACCTAACTATTAGTTGAATCCGAGGCCTATGAAAAAGGAGTATAACAAAGAGATGACACCTTTCCTGATACGATATTATTTTTTCTCGTCAGGGGCTGACCTGACGAGAAAAAATAATATCGTATCAGAAAAGGTGCCATCTCTTTGTTAGACTTCTTTTTTTGAAAATTTGCGGGATGCTATGGGAAAAGTATCTCAAAATGAGCAGGCAGGGGAAATGATGGTGCTGAACTATTGTAACCCGTTGTAAGTAAGTAGTTAGTGATGACGCAACTAAAGATGATGATAGCGCTGCTTGAACGGACTCATGTTACTACTAATCGGTCTCGTAAATAATCCGGTCGAATTCAAGAAGGCTACGTGGGGGATGGATGGGGTTAAGCGATGCATGACTAGCCTCCTGCTGAGTGATCTTGTATTCCTACTCATTATATGTCATCAAGCGATTTCCCCTGATTTGTATTTTGAACGGTAATAAGTTCACTAAGTAATTACCGCACAGCTTACTGCCCTGGAACAACCAAACAGCTCTGAGCCCACACTTATTCTTCCAAAAAATAAGCGAACAAAATTTAGGAGTTTTTGGATCCTACTGTAACCTTGAAAATGTTGCAATCGAGGCGATGCAGCTTCGATTCCTTGCCCAACTGCACCTCAATACAGTCAACCATGCTGGGGAACGTGGTAAGCGCCAGCCATCCCTCTACTCTGCTTACTTTACCTTTCAAAAGGATACTCGCTTTTTGATCTTTGTTTTTTTTTTTTAGTTGAGCCTTGTATTCTTTCGGAAATATGCTGCGCTCTATATCCTCTTGCTTACAAAGATTCTTTCACAGTGAGCTGAGCAAAACCGATTCACAAAACCCCAAGACGCTGATTTAATCAGTAACATGAGTTAAATCACCAAACACATTTCTTGAAAATTTGAAAGACAGCGATGTTGTAACTTGGCAGACTAAGGACTTAAGAAGGTGAAAGCAGTGCTCCAAAAACAGCTTTAAAATATTCTCGATTTTTTAATTCAAAAGTTGGCCAAAAATTTTGCATGCTACAGCCAGTTTATTGCCGAATTTCATAACTGATTCCTTTTAGCACGTCGTAAATTAGTTTGTAAAACCTAGAGTTACTGGATCGATGAGAGGCTTGCTGAATCATTTTTTCGCTATTTCTGTGGCTTTTTATTGCTGTATCGTAAACATTCGAGTGAAAAGTCATTGCGCTTTAACAGTTGAACTGCTGGCCTAAGGGGAGAGGCGGGGGAAGATGGGCGGAGAGAGAAGATAGACGGAAAGAACTGGCAGGGAAGTAAAATACAATTTCTGTTTAACAGTAGTGGATTTTACAGGCAACTACTTCTAGAATGTCAATGAATTTCGGTGTAATCCTATGAGAAGTCAAACGGCCGCTTGGACGACCTCGGAAAAGGTAGCGCATATACATCCATAGGCGGTAGGCCGCAATTGAAGGTATGTGGCACAGGATCGAAGGGCCCGGCGTAGTGGTACTCAGCGAGTGAGAGCATCTCAGTAACATTATTAACACAAGATAACTACACTAATAGTTCGGGCGATCATGGTACTTTTGGAAATAAATGAAATGTCCTCTTTTTTTGGTAAATTCTCAACTTATGAGGAATGGACTGTGCATATATATCAAGAATACCAAGATCGCCCGACAATCGGGGTAGGATTTTGCTAGGGTAGTCTTCCACATTGTATAATCTTCGTTGTAAACAGTGGCAAGATCTTCCTTTGTGAATAAGTTAGTCTTCCAATGACATATTTATGATAAATATGCAGTGGCATATATATGATAGTTATGCATCAGTAACTTAGCAGGCTTTACGGTCTTTGAGTTGTCAACATTTTTCGCTGTGATTTGCAGTAACCATGGGCAAATTTTTTAAGCTTCTGTACGTCAAGGAAAGAGCGCAACAACTCTAGTTCTGGCATTGTTGCAGTGTGTAACAATATTTGTGAACGTTCACTGTTCATATTTCTGGTGGGTTCGGATTCAGGAACCGCTGTTTGCATGCTCGAATATATACAGGAAGTAGTAGTGATGTGCATTAGGAGCCCTGGGCACTGAACAATAGGATTTCGGAGTGACAATAGTGTGAATAAACAGACAAGTAATCCCGATTGGACTTTCTTCTAGCTAAGTAAATAAACTTGCATGCACGGCAGCAAAACACACAGATCCCTCTGGAAACCAACAAAAAATAGTGCAAATGCCAAATGTATATTTGTTGATTCACACTGTTCCAAATGTAGTGGATGATCTTCAAAAGATAATGAACTTGTATCATTCAGATTTCTTTGACTGTTTTTCATTTGTTAAAACCTTGTTAGGTGTAAATTTTGCAGCAAAATACTGATCTCCGGAAGTGGTCGGCAGCGGTCTCCTTTTTTTGTTTCATCTTTCTAACTAACACATTTTGAGCTTCTGAGATGGCGCATTATTCAGCTTATCAGTCAATTTTGTGAGGAACATGTACTAAATCCAAACTGTCGGCTTCCAGTTGAATAAATTTCGCAAATCAAGTTTCATTTTAATCTTTACGCCCTCTTCTTATTTCGGCTACATAATTTACTGTCAAAAGTCTGGGGCTGAGGAAGTGGTGCAGGAAGTAAGAGCGAAGGGGAGGGGGAAGGGTGTTGTCAATAACGTCTCCATTTAAGTACTGCTAAAATTTTCGAAGGGGCAAAGCAGTTTGCATACTCTTCATTTCACTGTATTTCAGATAACTACGTTTTTCGCGAAATGCGTATTTACGGTAAGATTAAGATAAGGTAAACGCGACATAGGGCGAATAAAATCCAGGCTGGAGCGTACTAGCCTTGTCGGTTCAATCATGCGTTTTTGCATCAAACTTGAAGTAATCAAACTTGAAGTAATCGTTAACTGTACGAATAGTTGTTGCTTTACATCTACCTTTTGCGTTCACTGGCGTAAATCACCCTAAATTTTGTATAAAGGAAATGAACAATTCCCCTTTAGCGGTCGTTCTTTGAAAACTATCTAGCTGTTTAGTGAAAACTTTAAGTGTTTACACGTAAGAAATACGCATGCCTGTAGGCTGAGTTCGAAATATTTATATCATACTTGGCAAAGTATATACCTTTTTAATTTCAGCCTTCCAGCTTTTCAGATTCCTGAATTAGTATTTTTCCGCCTAAACCTTTACATGCCCGTAAATGAAAGCCACGCACATCTAGGGGCTAAATTTGAAATCTTAGCTCATACATCCACAGACTATTGTCTGTGGATGTGTGCAAAATTTTGACTCTGCAAAGTTTTGACTCTTTACCGCTTCTGGTTCCCAAAATCGCTTTTCCGCCAAAAAATTTTGCATATTTTTTAGGGCATCCGTAAGCTGCACATAGACATACGGGAGGGATGATATTAAAACTGGAGGGTCGCACAGGTGGTGGGTACACATAACCAGAGCTTTAACCTTCCGGCATTTTTGGTTCTCGAGTTGAAAGTGGATGAAAGAAAGTGCGAACACACACATAGACAAGCGCGCACACACACAACTTCTTGCCAATATGCGTTTTTGCATTTGCATATATGCCTAACGAAAATTGGGCGCAGAACTGAAGCACATATAAGATTTAGATCGTTTTCATCTAAGTGCCTTAAAATGTTTTTTCTTTGTGAGGTTAAAAAATTTTATGTTTGAACAAACTGTATTTCAGAACTGCAGTCTTATGATTTCCGAATGCCAGTAAACAATATCTGATTACGATGCCCTGAAAATGGTCATATTCTTAAGTTATCTGCTGATTCTAACTCCTTGGATAATTGCTATCTGCTTTTTATGCGTCTTTTGCAGCTATGCAATGTGGAAAACGCATACTGACGAGAGATTGTCTGTTTGTGTGTCTGTGTGTGCGCTGCGCGCCTGTGCCGATTTTTATGCGTTTTTGCTGTGCAGCGCTATAGCGCTGCTACAGCCAGCGAAAACGCATATTGTCG
>UYRT01000187.1:0-11791 GCA_900617915.1 Gongylonema pulchrum
GGGGAATTTTGATAAATGGGTTTGTTATTTAAGATATGGATTTAGGGATGAATAATATTTACACAAGTCTGGTTAGCGAAATCGCTTCTTGTTACGCGAAATTCATGATATAACGGAATTCGCAACACAGGCGTGTGCCAAAGCTTATTTTACGCCTGCATGCCCATTTATGAAAAACAAATATTCTCGTAAAGTCAAAATGTTTTAAATAACTTAGTCCCTGCAGTGGCGTTTTGCCAGTGATTGCGAAATTTTAACTTGGACACATCCGTACATGAGATGTATGCGCACCTCAAAGCTGAATTTGAAATCTTTAACTAACAGAAGGACATAGAATATCTTTGTGAAGTTTCAGGTCTCTGCCTTGTCTGCTGCTCAAGTTCAACTTCCCTCCAAAAAATTTATATATTTTTGAGGCATTCGTGCATAGACCCAAGCGTACGCAAATGATGGTATTAAAACAGGAGGGCGACACTTGGGTTAGATGCTTCAGAAGTTTAAGCTTCCTAGCTCCTCTGGTTCTCGAGTTAAAAGTGGGTGACAAAACGTGCGAACACACAAATACACACAGGAAAGCTCTTGCTAATATGGCAGGAAAACTCTTTTTGCGTTTGCATAACATGCAAAAAGACATAAAAATTATTGGTAGTTACTCCAACGGCAGAGCGCAGAAGGCAAGCACGATGCACCAAACCGGGAAAAATAGGAGTCAAAAAGAGCCAGGTTTAACTGCAAATATAATTTGAGCTAATTGAGAAACTGAATTTGACCGGAAATTCCCTTAAATTAACGATAGTACGCAGCAGAAGACCGGCACGAGCATGCTTTTTGTGCAGCCCGATATTGCTGAGGAAATGAGGGCCATTTTTGTTGAGATATGCAAAGCGTGGGTCACATTTCCTCGTTTTTCGAAGCCCAGATGATGCTTAACTAGCTGAACTGTCAGTCATTTCAGATGGAAACGTTTTTACCACGCATCAACATCAAGAGCCAGAGGCGTTACCGCTACACTGTATTGTTACGATAAGAATCATCAGCCAGTACATACCAGCTGCCTCATTACTCCCTGCTGCAACTAAACCTTTCGCTTCCAGAAATGCAGCTGATTGTCGGTGCAACTTTTTGAGCGGAATTGGTCAACTTTGTGCAGCAAGGGGTTTTTTAATAGTAGCATAAGCTGGTTGGAGTAGAGAAGAGGATTATTTGCCTCCTCTTTGTTCTCTTCTCACCCTACTACAGCAGCACTGTAGTTTAAAAATGTCTTTGTTTCGAATACAAGTAGCGAAGTTTGATGAATCTCATAATTTTATGCCTTATTGGTTAATTGGCACAAAAGCGAAACCAGTACCCATATGTACCGCGATAGCTTTTTTTCTTCCTCCTCTTCTGCCTCACCACGTTTCCATCTGCCTGTCTTGAAGGCAAAATGTGTCCGGCTTCCTAAAAAATCCTAATTTTTTCTGTGCTTTTTATAAATTTTCTGGAAACGCTACCTGGTTTGCATTTTTCATTAAATGATAGAATCAGAAGCATAGCAACTGTTAATTATAACTAACTTCCTTGGAACTATTGGATTTAACATCTTTCGAAGTGAAAGTTGACCGATTTTCGTCGGCAACAAGATTTGTGGAATGGGAGCTGGTACTGCTGGTCACAGAGCCGGAAACACGCTGTTTATTGAGAGCAGCCAGAAAGGAAGGTTAACCTGCCACCTGGAAAAATAGGTGCCTCGGGTGAGTCATCGATGATTCATTCCGAAATGCGGAATTATTACCGCTCCGGTCCGACGTAATTGTCTAGAACAGCATCTCTTTCGTCTCTACCTCAATCCTCCATTTGCCGTAGTTTCAAGTATGTTTCCGATAGTTGAATGGGGTCGTATAGAACCTGTGCCATTGGGTATCCGCAGATGACGCATCCCTTTCGTTCGTCTCAATCGCCATTTTGAATGATTCTTTTTTCGTTGCAAAGCTTGTACTCATCAAATCTCTCGTTCAAAATTATTAAGAAATGATTTCTTCGCAAAAACGATGTAGAAATCTGTAGCATTACTCCCGATACTTTACCTTAATTCGAGGGATTATTACAAGTACCAGTATTTTCCTTCCCGTCTTCGACCACTTAGACAGTCTTCAGTTATCTTGCATATATCAAAAAAAAGAGCAGTCGAGAGCCGTTGCCAAGAAGTGCTTGTTTTTGATTAAAGCTTTTCACGCCAGTGCTTACGCCTCGTTCAGTAGAGAACTGGAAGGAAAATTTAGATGCATCTTTCGAATTTGTATATTCTTGCACATGCAGAATGTGGCTGATTGAGCGGGTTCATTAGAAATTTAATCCGCTTATCAAACATCCGATGAAGCGAAGGCCAAGATGCAGAGGAATTAGGAGCGATTTTCATTAATTTCTGTGGTGTAAGAGATAAAGCCATTAGATTTGCAGTTCCCTTGCTTTTTGATTCTAAAAAAGCAGAAAAATGAAGTCAGTAACTAAGTCTCAAGAAACGGTGAGAAAAAAAAAGATCTCCGTCATAAAGCTGTGCAAAAAAAAACATGCTTTCATTCGCTCCTCTGGTGCACACCACAGTTTCGCGTTCACAAATTGTGAATTTTGCCAGTTCTCCATAAATCGATGTGCTGAACTCAGAGCATTTTTCTTTTCAGTTTCCATTTAGTGCATTTCAGAGGCATGCGAAACAAAATCACAGGATGCTCCGCCACTGATGATTGGACTCGTTAATGGCCGATGAGGATTGCTTTCAGTGTGTTGTAGTGGTAAAGAATGAGTTAGCGGTGCTGCGATAACAGTCAATGAGTGCTGCTGACGAAGATCCAGGCAAATGCAGTCGGAAAACAGCTTTGGCAATATTCTTTCTGCTTGAGCTGATCGCTTATTTGCTAAGCTGTATTGCACTGATAAGTCCAAGCTGGCAGTACGTCTATCTGGAGGTACTCTTATCTCATTGCAATTTCGGCGTTTTTATCTTTTATCAAAAGGTAAAATATGGCTTGCATTGTTAAGCTTTTCTTGGCAGTGCATTTTTGACTTAGAGATAAAACGGGAAGTGCGATGCAAAGGCCTAAGCCCAAAGATATTATGTAATGGTTGTGTCTGTTTCTTGAACAACCCTGCGTGCAGTGTTTTTATTGGTTAGCAACGCCACTTTGGCCAAAAAGTTTTGAAGCTAATATTCGCCCCAGTGAAATATTCGCCTCAGTGACATAAACTAGTACAATTGGAAACATCTCTTTACGCTGTCAAAATTACTGGAGTAAAATGACGATTTGATTGAAGAAGGAGCTGAAATGAGCTTAAGAGGCGTCAAATATGCTCGAATCGATTGCTCGAAGCTATTGTTTCTGCTGTTATTCTTACTACGGGAAAACCGGGAAGTCGAACTACAAATGCCAATTTGACTGTGAATGAAAGTTATTCGAATGATAAGGCAGTTGATTTTGTTCGCTGCATTCTAGACTTATGTGACACGGTTTTCGATTGTTGACCAAATCTGTTCACATTTTGTGTTGCAGAATGGACGTACGGAACATCACCATGGTTTATGGCTTGACTGTAAGCGAGATTATTCGCACGATTATGGTCGAAGTCGTGAGTATTATGAGACACTTTACAGGTCTTTTTCAGCTTTTTTGATTGAACTTTTTTATCATATACGTTCAGGAATCCTTGTAGTATGGGAAAAAGAAGGGGCACAGGAGAAGTGCAGAAGTAAGTCAAGAGCTCGATTCTGAATTATGCAAATTATAGGCTGGATAAGCAGCAGTCTCCGCTCGATCAATTTTTCCTCACATCGTTGCTTTGCGTGTACAAATTTGATTATTACATTGATTCGGAGGATTTATTTGACCACAACCATGACGAGAATCGCCTCCAGGATGATGCGAATCAGCACCTGCTCCTGGGTAGGTAAAATGTACTTCCGGATCTTTTTCATTTCTGCTGCAGTAGTTCACTTATAGCACCTTCAGATTATCCATATCCAAAATTCAGTGGAATTTTATAGCTGATAAGAATGAAGCCTGGAGAACTGTAATCGGGAAATTGTTTTCAGGCTGGAAGTTGGCATCACTGGCGGCTTTCGGGTTCGCCACATTAACAGCCGGTGCTGCGTTGTTACTTTCAGTTTGTGCCTTCTGTCATCGTACTCTTATTTGTGCAGCAGCTGTACTCGTCACCGTTGCTGGTTCGTTTTTATGCTTTTCTGCATAAAAGAGAAAAGGCGTCATGACTGAATCGTGCCTCTATTTAAGTTCAGTTAGTCCAGCTTCAAGGCTTTCAGAGCTAGAAAGCTGAGATTTCAAGGGCATGATTCTTACTTCGAAAAAAACCAGAATTTTTGCAAATTTCACTGCGCATTACGGAGTCAGTCGGAAGCACTTCGAGTACCAGCTAGTACTATATGTTGCGCTACGAACTGAAAAGCAACTTTCAGCTATCTTTTTTTCTGATCTGTTCCTTCAGGCTCAAATTTAATGGTGTTATAGGATAAAAAATCTTAGAAATGAGAAATTTCGAAAACTATCCAGAGACGAAGCACAGTGAATGGTTTTAAGGAGGACATTTTAGTGTGTCCTTAGGTACATTAAATTTCTAGCTGATTGTAATTTTAGACGAGCTAAAAATAAGATGTTTTGGGTTTTGTAGTTTTAGTTCATCGAATGAAGTAAAAAGGAATATCCTGAAATCAACTTGTACAAGCTGATATTATTCTAGGCTGTAACCTTATATGCATACAGAAAAAAAGCTGAATTTCAATTTTTTAAATACGCTAGGCTAGTCAAGAAGTTTTAATTAGGATATCCTACTGTAAAACTTTGCGAATGCACATCCAATTATGAGAAGGGGACACTTCTTTTTTCAAGAGTTTTCTTTCGAGATGCTGTTTTTACCTCAAAATTTGCTACCTTTCGAAATTCTTGTCATAAGTGACTTTATCTTTAGTCATTTACTTTGATCAGCTGCAGCCTCTAACGGCAGCTTGTCCACCTACTTTGATCACTGATCACTGCTGTGTGTTTTGGTAGTTAGTGTGCTAGCGTTCGTTTCATTTCTATTGGGATTTTGAACTCAGCAGTTCATCCTTTAGAAACATTTGCCAGAGCTTTAACCGTTTCAAGATGTCACCTATACGTGTTGAACATCATAGTTTCATCTCGAATGCTGCCCAATTTTTGATCACAACAAAGTGATATTTTACTGAATTGGAGAAGCTGCTAACTAGAAAGTAAAAATAATTTGCTCATTGAAAATGTGATCTCATCGATGTAGATAGTATAACGAAAAAAATATTGCCTGAACTTGTAGATAGTATTTCGATTTTGCCACTGCTTATAATTCTTGATAACATTTCTAGCGTTGCTGTCGTCCGCAGGTCTGCTAGTTTTTTATATCTGGGCTAACTATCAAGATAACAATATCATAAAAGAAGAGGATGGCATCTATGAGGTACACCGTTCTGAGTAATTTTTTTTTTTTGTTGTGCATGTCTTTTTTACCATAACATATTACTAGTTTTCTGCCCAAATACTTGTATGCTTCTTTGTACGTACCACTCACTAATACGTACCGTCCAATGGGTTGTCAGAAAGACGAGCAACATGCCCTGTTAGTCAGAATTTACTTCTTTACTTGATCGAAATGATATCCAGTGCGCCACTCATCTTACAAAGAGTCCGGTTTATTTGTATAATCACGAAGAGCCACATCAAGCATCCTTCGCTTCATTGTTCTTTCCGTCCCCATGAAAACACACGGTGGCACACATATATCGAGGAGACGATAGGTGTTAAAAAAAAGTATGCAACCTAAGACCGAGATCCCGACTTACCTGCATCCGGCATGTAGGAGTATCCCAGTACAATCGCTATCGAGAGATCCCCACACCAATCGTCCGGACGGTCTTTGCATTGTTGGCATATTATTAACTTGCATAAATGTAAAAGTTTTTAAAAAGGTGTGAACTATTGCGTCAGGAAGTTCAACCAAAATAGCTTTGAAATTAATTATTAGTTATGAATTCACACAAGTTGGGTCTAAGTATCAAAAGAACCATAGTTAAATGAACAGAATTGGGAAAGGAGATCTACCATTGTGTGAACACCGGCGTACCATGTTTATCTTAAAGGATATCATTCGCGTTTCCAGTCATTTATAGTTTTAGAATTGTCACAATATTCGAAAATGCTTCACTTTCCTGTATTGTATTTTAGCAACATTTTGGGTGGGCATTATACATGCAAATTGCTGGCACGTTCATCTATTTTCTTGCTTCGTTTATGGGCTGCGTTACAACCGCAATAGCATTCAAAAAGGATCGAGCTAAACTGGTCAAAATCGAGGTTATTTTCTTAAAACATACTTCCCATACTGGTACTTATTGTCTGATCGGTTTACTTTGTTCTCACATTGCAGGTGGTTGACGGGGATGAATCAATTCTGCTGGACAAAAGCTCCTCTCTGCCATTCAAGCGTTCGTTTTCGGCAGTCTACAAAGTCGACTCAGCAGCACTAAGAAGATGGGAAAAGGATTATATGAATCTTGTGAAGTCCGGAAGCGCTGCCAACCGAGTACTATAAATCTTTTTCGCTTTCAGATGCAATTAGTTGCACACAACTGATTTCTTTGTGATTTTAATAAAATTTCATTTTTTGGTATTGCAAATCAAGTGCTTTCGCTTCTCCCAGAGACTGAATGCCAGGACTTTTGTCTTTTTGAGTGTCGTAAAAACAATGTTTTCCAAAATTACTATTTCTTGCCTCGATACCTAAAAATTTCAGGTCCTAAAATAGGGTTCCGGATTTTGAAGGACCTATTCAGTATTCAGTTAATAAGGCAAATTTATTGATGGCATTTATTTAATGGCATTCCTAAACCAGGATTTTGCAGAACAATTTCAAGCGTGCTACTTCGGTTCCGAATTTCAAGAAATACCCAAGAGTGAATCAGAAGAGTCCGGACCAGCAAAAAATCACGAAGTCGATCTCAGATCTGTTTACGAGTACAGATTATTGCAATTTCAGCACCACAACCAAAACATTTACTTCAACGGCAAGAGCTGGGCCATCACCAGCACCGCCAACTCCTAAGGTCCACTTTTCTGTTTCACTAGACTGGTTCGGTTTACCAGTGTGTTAAAATTCAGCTAATAGTCGGCGTGGGCTGCAGCCCTATCCTTCGTCCATGGATCGTCATGACTATCAAATAGACTTACAGAGAATCAAAAATACTGCTGATTTTATCAACATGTGAGTCCAAAATCGAAGGATCTGGCACAGTTGCACCTGGCGTATGAGAGCATTCTAGTGACATCACTAACATAGAGTATCTCAGCTGATTGTCCGAACAGTCCTGGTATTATTAATGATCTTGATATTCTGTATTTTCTATTCGTCACATGAAGCTTGATGTCTAAAATGGTGGGGGAGGGTCAAAACCCGTCAAATAACTGGACATCCTCTTCGCTCCTGCTGTTCAAAGTTTAGAAGTATAAAAGATATCTAAAATCCGAGGCTTCAAGAATGGATTTATCGGATGCTTTTATGAAGATCAATTGTTGCTGTAGCAAAAGCATATGCACAAGAGTCACAAATGAGTGTCTTTATTTCTTTGGGAATAGAATGAGTAAAGAGCTTTGGGTTTAAAAAAGTCATAGGAAAGGAAAAAAATGGTGAATCAGCAGTGCCGCGCTGAAGGAAAACTGTGCTGAAAGCTTGATCCAGAAGCTTCTGATGCAAGGGATGTGTGTCAAACAGTGGCGAAATCACATGCTAGTCGTCTGTATTGCTTTTGTGCGCGGTTAAAAAAAAACAAAAAAAAAACAAAAAATAAAATATGCAGTATCAGCTTGTTTCAAGGAAGCCTAAAATTAAGGGGCAAATCAGCGAAGATACGGTCACTTCACCGCTTCAAAAAATTTTTTTTAGTCGATTTTAAAAGCATCGTCGAAGCGAGCACCATCACTGTCAGAAGCAACTCAGCACCTAAGCGATGATCCTGACTTAACTTATGAATACTTGCCATGCGATTCGGTGGGCAAATCACAAAGTATGGAAACGATCACCAAATCAGTTACCCCGTTTACCGATACTGCTGATATATACGATCAGAACCGGTATGCTTCAAACACTTCTGGAAGCTGTTCACTGCGACCAGGTCTAGATATCGCAAAAAGACATACTAGAAGCTGCAGCTTTACCAGTCACCTGTAAGCAATCCTCTGCTCGTATTTCTCATTTGCAGGAGTACCCTTGATTCGCGAAATCACCCAGAAACGGCAGTAAACGTGTACGACAAAGTATACGAGCATATCCCAGATGCAATAAAACCCGGTGTGTATGAGCAGCCAAATAGTTATAGAACTCGAAATCCGGTGACTAGTCCCGGCGAAGCATTCACTTGTTTCGGTATGATTTTGAACATTGTCAAAGCCCTCGGCCTGTCGCATCTTTAAAAGTTGAGGATTGGACTAGCACACATTCCCTACGCCTGTGCGTGTAATCAGTACTTAGTTATAAATATATAGATTTATGACTATACAATAAATATCAGCTATACAAAGTAAATTAAAATAGGAGAGGAAGAATGTGGCGATGCTCTGGGCCAAAACAGGGTGGTTGATTTGACGGAAAGACGAAGTACGAGAACAACAATGGAAGCTGGAGGCGAAGAAGAGTGCTTTTTATACCCTGGTCTCCACCGACCAAAGGAACTGCATAACTCTAAAGGGTTTAAATGTCCAAAAGCTGTACGGGGGCCGTGGTTGTTGCATCATAATGACACAATGACTTTTACGAAATTTTAACAAAGTAATAAATAGTTACATGATAAGCCATGTGCATGATAGTTTGCAGTTACAGTGTGCAGCTAGAGGAAATTCAGAGCATTGAGCTTACTACTGCGAAGCACTGGATTGTGGTAGAGTACTCAGATGATTTTCAGGACAACGGCTGTTAAGTGGAAAAGAAAGTGCGAAGAGTACACTTATCAATGATGTACCCAGTCAAAAGTTCCAAAATACAAACGTCCAGATATCCGAAAAGTTTAAATTTTACGTTCTTTTTTCCCTGTCATCCAATGATGATGTATCTGTAGTGTTCAGAACGTATTCTCTTTTATGATTTGCCCGAAAATTTCGCAAGCTGATCGTACTTTTGCACCTTTGCTTTTTTCATTGAGCCTGGAAGACACCACCTGGGCGTCCGGCTGTTGCTGTTGCCAGCGTGTGGTTCTGAATCAGGATTGAAAAGGGTAACTGCTGTGCAGCTCGCTGATACTGACCTGTCAAATGTTGAATGAACTCAGATATGCCTTAGCTTTCTCTCAAGCAGTCTTAATCCAGCTGGTGAATAATTTTAACAAGCAGATATCGCTCCGATGAGGAACAGGAGAGTTTGCTGCCTCGGCGAAAGGAAAAAGTGAAGGGCAAGGAGACGGGTTTTGAAATAGGACTAAAAAAGACGCCGTTCCATTAAGGTGACTAAGTATATATTCAGATCAACTGTTCGACAATTTGCTGTAACGAACAGCGTTCCACACGAATGGCGCTGTCCGACTGACGGACAACAGAATTTGGCAGACCATTCCAGTAAAACAGATGTGTGTTCCGGATATGAATCCGTACTATTTTGAAATTGAAGATCGGAGTAATTTTGTAATTGCTTGGAAACTTACCTCGAAATTTTGGAATCAAAAAATTTTCCAGTTTTTGAGCTGTAGCGTATTGTACGCATTGCAGAGAGGTGCAGCTGGGAACACAGCGATTAAAACTTGTCGCGAGTCGAAATCAGCCTCACCAGCACTGGACTTGCGAAATTTTGCTGTGGAGCAAAGAGGAAGCCCCTACTCACCCTCGCAACATTCGTCCGGAGCTGGCGTGAAAGATGTCGTCATAAATACGTTCGATATCGGGACGTTTGCGGCAAGGGAGGGCCAGAAGTGTGACTTGAAAATTTTGATTTAATTCATTCTGGTCAGTTTCTCAGCTGTCAGTTGCAGTGCTGTTTTTTCATAGGTCAATTAAGAATTTGGCGTTTCGGCCAAGCGAAAACGAAAACGTTGAAGAGTTCGAGCGTAGCGACTCATCGGGGCCAAGCTCTCTGGGCACCTTTACATCGAATAAACGAAGGAAGTCAGATTCTTTGATAAAAACCATTCTCTCTGCAGGCGCCGACATGGAAACAGCGCGCAACTTCGCGTAAGTGCCTCAGCAAATATTAAGTTAAAATCAAAAAAATTCCAACTCTGTAATTTATTTTCCATGAAAAGCGGAAACACTCGGAAGTAGCTCAACTGGTAGCATGTGCCAACAACAGTCACTCACTGGCTGTTTCGTTGCTTGCCTCGTTTTCTGAGAGTTACTTATAAACAGTATGCAAGCGGTTTTGTTCCTCACTTGATCATCGAAATGAAACCCATCAGTCTTCAACGCCATTTGTGAAGGTTGGCAGTAAAATAACGTGAAATACAAGAAATGGGATGGCTGTAGCAGGCTTTAACCCGACGAGTTTTATATTTTTTTTTTTTTGATTTTTGTAAAAAATCAAAAAGAAGAAAATGTATTTTTAGATTATTGCAAAAGTGTAAGGCAGTGCTTAATTTACTGCAGACAAATGATAATTTATAATGTGAAAACAAAATTGTTTTTCATTTCATTTCACTGAGAAAAGCTCGGATGACATCGACAAAAACGTTTAATGAGCAATAAATTTTAATTTGGCAGCAGAAACACAAAAAAATTAAAAAATATTTTCGGGAAAAATTACCATTGGTCGGATTTTTTACTACTCATTCCCTTTTCTGTTTTACTTTCAGGTACCTCAGAGATGAAACGGACCGTTCCGTTGGCTCCTCAGCCACGCTGGAAAACGAAACAGTGCAGGATGAGAAGGATGACGAACGGTGTGAAGCGGAACTACGGTTAAATTTGTTCATGAACGCCGCTGCTACAACGCCTTTAGTTTTCGGAAGCAATTTGTCGCAAGCCAAGGAGAGCAATATTACCACTGTATAGCACAAGTGCCCTCAACACTTCATTTTGCTTGCTCATTCTGCTTAAGCTCTTGTTACTTTTTCTTTTTTTTTTCACCCTTTAGTAGTAATGAACCTGAAAAGGGTCAGTGAATCCACTGTGTCCAACTCGGGCTAACCATCTTCGAGGAATGGCACCTGTAGCTCCTTGCATGACCACTCGCATTGGGATCCCAAGTTCCATCCACCCTTGCTTCCCCTTTCCAAACACGGAGGTTCCGGTTAATTTTTCTTTTTTATTATATCGTGAACTGTACACAAATATGTCACAGATACACTCCTCAGTACCTCCAGATACTGCTTCTCGACCGACCGCCTCACAGTGCAAGTATCTGGTGTTGGATGATAATTTGGAATTTGAACTACCGGCATTCATAGCTCCTTTCAGTCACATTTGCTCATTTTTGATTGCGGTTGTAATGCATTGATTGTGTTTGCGCATTCAACAAAGGTCTCATTGCTGATAAAGCGCGTCATCTTTCATGAAGCACAGTTGCACAACATTTTTCCAGTGGCACTGAAAGGATGGCATCGGTATCAGTTCCCAAAGGAAGCAGGCAGGTGTGCAGCAAGCTTAGCACGCATATTCCGAACAGCAGTAGCAACTCCATGGCGTGCTGAAAAGCGGTACAAAAGTGAAAAGTGATACGCATGTGCTAGTACCAGTACAACCCCGAAGCAACATCGAGAAATATAGTGCCTTTATTTCACCTTTTCCTGCTTCTCCCTCTCCCCGCCTCCTCCGTCTCC
>UYRT01000188.1:0-11785 GCA_900617915.1 Gongylonema pulchrum
TTTTTTTTTTTTTGAAATCCCAGTTTGTTTACTCAAAAAGCACACATAATAATAGCTCTTAAAAAAAAAAAAAAAATAGTCTGCGAATGTAGTGATCCAACAGGGCATCTGATTTTTAGTAGTTCTGTTGGGAAGCCTTTTTTGTTTCAAAAACTGGCTGGGTCTTTTACTCATATTGCTCTTTTTTTGGCTAGAGTTAAATTTTGGGGTGGAAAACCGTGGAGAATATATTAATTGAGGCATCGATAGAAAGGTTAAGGGGCAGCGTTCGAGCTTGAAAAAAGTTCAGGGATACTTTCAAAAATAAACAATTGCGCTGAAATCTGTTTGTCTTCTTTTGTGGGTTACATTGCTTTTCGAAGGGGCAACTACTAAAATTCGGCTCGGCTTCGCATTATTCTCTCAGTTTGGTTGAAGCGCACTCGTTTGTGTAGTAATTCGATACCGTAGCGTGTTGTAGATGGTGTTTCTCCAAGCACTCTGGAATCAGCTAACAAGCCATTATTTAACAGAATATTTATGCTTCTGTTGTATTTTCAAAAAATCAATTTTTGCTGAGCTTGGATAAGCGACGTAACATGCTGTGACAATGATCATAGAGTGGATATTGTAGCTGCTGGTTAGGGTTTCAACTCTGGTATAGCATCTCAAGAATATCCTGATTTTAGAGGTAGCACTCAGTGAGTTGTCTTGGATTGCCTGGCTAACATGCGGAGGACATTCTTCATTTTAGGCTCGAATTCATTTTTCCCAGTTTACTAGGACGTTTGGTACATTTTACGCCCTCACATATGAAGCTTATTGTTTTTGTCGCTTGTACTGCTTGTATTTACTTCCATCGTTTGTTTCGATTCTAGATGTATGTACTGTTTGATTGCAGTGGTTTTGCCACCAAATGAGACTACTTTTTTTATTTGAATGAAGATAAATCTTGGCTAAGCTTTATTTGCATACGCAGTGCAATAGAAATAAATCCGAGGATTCTGTGGCATCCAAGAAGCAGCTTAGTTGCGTTTAAATTGTGGGCTTAAATGGGACTCTTTTCTGGCACTTTTTCATTTATCATACTTTTGACTTCTTATTTCGCTTATCTCAACTTATGAAGATCGAATCTGAAAAAATCGGAGACGGATGCTTCAGCTCGCAGGAATCGTTAGCTTGGCCGAAAAATTAGATTTAACAATTCATGCACTTTCACAGTGGATCACATCAACGTCCCATGAATTTTATCTGGCACTGATTTGTACAACTGTGTCGGTCGCGCACGTATCATTGTTATCCTGCAATAAGTTGATGTCTGAAAGCGACTGATAAATTTTCAGTAGTGATAGGGTTACCATCCTGCGAAAAGTTCGTTAATTTCATTCAATCACGAAACATCGAAGGCGGTCGACGTTTGCTGGCTTTTCAGAAAAGTTTCGAGCCAAAATTTATTAAAAGTTGGTATCGGTTAGTAATCGATGTGCAGAATCTTTTTTATGCGGAAAATAAGTAGTTGGTTTGTTTGGAAGATAAAACAAAGCGATACATTCAACCCTCCCTTAGTTATTGCCGTGGCGAATCGAGATGAATAAACACCTTTCATACAAAATATTTAGTTGAGTATAAACCTGTATCTCGTTTGTAAATCCCCTTAGTGTGCTACCCATAACATGTATTTTACACGTATCTCCAGCAGATGATACGGTAGAAATACACTGTATGCAATACATGGCTGGATTACGGATATCACAGATGCGTTTTTGCATTAAACTCGTAGCAGTCAAATCGTTAATATCATAAATGGTTCCTGCATAGCGACCTAATGCTTGGACTCATGTTGACTGTATTTTGGCCTTTTCTTGCATGCAAAGGGAGAAGGATGTATCTGTAGGCAAAATTTTATGAGTTAAGCATCTGCATAGTACGAGTTCATCATGTGCATAAGGAAGACATTGAAATGCGAGACCTGATGATGCATAAATTATAAAACCGAATAACCTAGTAGGTGACATGAGATAGAAGACTGTTTAAGGGAGAATTGGTGAGGTGCATTGCGAGATTCTAAGAAGCAGTCCTACCTCATACTTCTGTTCAGTGATCGCAAAAAAATGTAGATATGTGGAGGACAGAATGTGAGACATGATTAGTTCAAAGTGCGATTTTTTTTTAGTAATAGGAGACTGGAAATTTGTTGGTTTTCCCTATACATTTAAAGCTAATTCAAAAATTTCTGACCTTTTCGGATCAGCATTACGAGTAACGTAGTATTTATCGGCCGTGTCCTCTTGCTCACGCATCAGTCGTTCAATTAGTTTATTCTTATCAGCCAGTTCCTGCAATTGTGGAATTCTTGAAAATTTTGAAAATTGCAAGTGAGGCGATTATTTGGCGTGGGGTTTACAAAAGGAAAAAGGCTAGCAGACTTTGGTTCCTTTTGCACACATTTTGCAACATGACGTTTTTTGCTTAATTCTTCGCTCCAGTTAGTCTGTCTAGGGTTCAAAATTTAATTGCCCATTATCCAAAAATTTTTGCTTTGACTCATTTTTGCAGCTGCGACTTGATTTGGCTTTTATACCTGGCCGAATTATCTTAGGCTGTTAAAAGTGGTTCTTTTGTTTCTTTCGTACGCATCACTGATTTCAAGATAATAATTTTGTACAAAAGCAGGGAAAAATGGCATTAAGCATAAGTATCACCTGACAAAGCTTAATATTTTGCCGCTGATAATACTGAGTTCGGTCATCGGACGGCTGAGGCATTTGTGTCCTCACCTAAAACAGCTACTGTTTTGAAATGACTGAGAATAAGAGAACTGAGACTCTGGAAGTTTGTTCTAAACATCTTTTTTGGGATTGTGCTTTGGGTTACGGTAGCAACGCGGCTAGCCATACACAGCTAAAACAAGAAGCAGCTAAGAAGCGGCTTTTTGATGGCCTATCACCAAACTAACATTATGAGTCCTTCGATTTCGCAGAGGTGCAGTTATATCGAGAATAGCTGTGCCAAGCTTTTCTGTCATGAGCCTTTTGGCTCTAGCTGTTGTCCATGATATCCATCCTACTCGAACGCCTGCCCTCCTTGAAGAAAGTCCGGGAAAGTTCACAGAGAGATGTGCATTTAGCTCAGTTGAAGAGCAAATTTTTTTTACTGCTGCAGAACCTAGCTGATGTGCTGCACTATACTGAGAATATCATGAACTCTCTATTATATTAGTACCAAGTCAGTTTGGACCATCAGTTCATCCTTGAATTTTTTCTGCTGCCACAAAGTCGTGCTCAAAAATGGATATTAGAACAGACACTGACGTGCACTTAAACTAGATGTTTTTTACCAAATCCTTGATTCAAAGTGTTTTCTTTCTTTCTTCGAACCAGAAAGGGGAAAGCGGAACCTGCAAATTGGAGTAGCTCGGAAATCCGCGCTCGCTGCTCTCCAAAAGTGACGTTATTCGCCTATTAAGCTCAGCAATATGTGCACGCAAATAATTCAACTTTTGTTCGTGGACTGCCGAATCCTGCAATTACGCTAAATGCCACCGAGGCAAATGCTACAAATAACTAATTCTGTCGGATTTTTTTTTGAACTTCTGCGAGAAATTGTAGTTGAAAAAGTCAGGAATACGATTTTTCGTTACAACAATCGATGTAACAAAAATCTCAGCAACAGAAATATGCTCCCTTGCACTGGTTTTGATTTTTTTGCTTTTATGAAAAGGTCTTGGAATTTCTGGTGGAAGGAACTCTTGCAAAAAAATATTGACAGTAAATATGTATAACCAAAATATTTTAGACAACAAAAATTAAAAAAACCAACAAACAATTATTGAAAGCCTCTCTTTTAGCAACTCTTCTTGACTGTTCCAAAAATTCACTACCTAATGAGTCTTTACTGTTGAATCTCTGTACCCATGATTGCGAGATAAAAAAGATTGGACAGGAGAAAGGACTTCGTGAAAATTGCAATGGAAAGCTCCAGTTAGCTGTAATTCTAAAACTAATATCACGGTAATAAGAAGCAGGACTACCGAATTTTTGGAAACGATGAGGTAGGTAAAACTTCTCCTTCAGAAGCAATATAAATTAGCGCACTACTCCTACTTGTGTTGTATACAGACGTATGGCATATATATTTGTCCTGTTGGATGATTTATAGTGTCGCATCGTCTCACAAGAAAACATTAGAGTACCCAAGTCGTAACGGTGGTAGATAGTTGAATTAGGTAGCATGGCAAATATTCTAACAAAATATTCCAGCGATTACTGCGCTCATAAAAAGTTGAGCTCAAATCTCGACTCACGCGCGCTGACATCACTTTGTGCTCTAATGATGATAATAAGTCACAGCTTCTACTTCTAGATCCTACTCTCAAAGATCTTCCCGAAAAAGTAACTCGATTGAAAATGCACTAATAGCAAAACAGTTTATCTCATGAAAGCTAAAATTCCCCGACTTTTCCATCCTGAATCAGAAAAATTTCATAGAAATTCGGTTTCAGATCAAAGTTTTCCTAAACTCTCTTATCAGAGCCCATGGGACATTATGGATTTCAGGTCTCGCTTTATAAACACTACATAAAGGTTATCATTAAAAACGACGAATCCTGCGGTGGGATTCATTCAGTGTCTGTTGATGCTGCTTACTTGCTCTATGGTTGTTATTAGACACTTGGGTTACTTCGTTTTTGCTATTTATTATTAAGCATTTAGGTGCTATTTGCGCAGTCTTTTTTGCACACACAAAACTGTGGAGCGTGAGTCTGGAGCACAATATACAGGGCGAATTTGAGTGGCACATAGAATCGGTTAGTAGCAATGCGAGCCTTAAGCCATCAACTTATTTGCCTCTTCTTTCCATAGTTAGATTTCTAGCAAGACTGCACATCATTTCCTTCATATTGGTAATGCTAACAATGATAGCTATATTTGCTGAGTTCATTTTGATCTTATCCGTTGATACAGGAATTTCGATTTTATAAATTGCGTCAAAGCACTTTCCAAATTGCCTTGCAGCAAATAGCCTAATCTGCCTGAGATTTACTGTCTGAAGGAGCACGCACGATTTGTTATTCCTCCAGGAATGTTTTAAAATGCAATTGAATAGGAGATCCGACAAAAGAAATTTGTGAGACGGATGAAAGGAGTCTGCATAAGCGGTGAAATATGGCCATTACATACCACAGCCACCAGTCCCCTCGCCAGTAGATTGGCTCGTTTTTGTAGGCTTCGCAATCGCTCATTATACCAGCCGACCAGTTTTTTGGCATTCTTCAGGCCGCGATTGATCATTTCCTTTTCCTCATCCAAATATCCCTCATGCTTTGATGCCTGAAATTTGCATACCTTTGCTAGCCAGGAATGCTCAACATTCATTCCACACTCCACACCAATCCTGACGCCGGTCCTTTTAAGCTTAATGGAATTAGCCGCTTTCCTATTGCATCCACTACCTTCAGTAGAAGTAATTAATCAAATTTATACTGTTTTCTCTAAAACGAGCTAAGAGCTTCTAGCGCAGCGATTCCAGCACTTTAAGTAACATTAAATTTCAAAATTTCGGTGTGAGCTTTAACGGTGTTTTTCGAAGAATGTAAACAGCATTTGGAGCATTCATTTGAGCACTCTGCCACATGAATAGTGAAGGATGTCGTCAGGACAATGACAAAACTGAAGATGGAGATGGACGGCATGCAAGATGGACGGTTTGCTCAAGACGGACGGCATGCACACCTAACTTATCACCGTCTGGCGTCTACTGTGAGGGAGATGACCACTCAATCGGCATCCAGTGTTATGCGCACAAGTTATAAAGATGGCCGGTGCTGAATGGTGAAAGTCCAGCATTTCGATATTATCGGAACTCCAGAGCGACAACGCTTTCAAATACTTAGTGTAGAGCAAAACAAATATTACGTTTGAAAAACTTGAAAATGTTGAATTATTAATAATTTTTAGAGAAAAAAATACCATTTTTCTACAACAATCACTATGGGTCAAAACATTTCTCCTCACTCAGTTTTTTAAGATAGTTTTTTATTTTTTTTTAGTATATATTGTGATTAATAGCTCTACTATGCCTTTTTGAGAGTTTAGATTAAAAGGAACATGAAGAATTATGGATTTTGTGGGATATATTTTTGATAGGGTTCTACAAATACAACAAAAGAAAATGCTCAAATAGTCTGTGGAAAAACCGATTTAATTATTCCTTCATTTTCGGGACTGTGAAAAGATGAGACTCTTTTTGAGACTGAACTATTGCTTCATGTCATAACAGAGTGTGCAACCTTCTGATGAGCATAATAAAAAGATAATTAAAAATCCGGCACAGATGTAACATTTAATTAATTCGTTCTCTACCTAGCAGGGTAGTAACGTTGCTGCTCCTGGACTCCGGCGGCTCACCACAAAAAAAAGTACCAACAAGTTTATCTAAAATAAACTAGAATATGCTCATATAGTTATTGGAAAAACAGCCGATTACTGCTTAAGTGGCGCTTGCAATCGCGTTTAAAAGAACTAGTATATGCTAAGCAGCTGAATTAAATTATGAGAAGGAGCTTTGAAGGATAATGAATTAAGCGCTCTGAAAGTGGTGCAATTCATACGCTTTTATAGGCGCATCTGTGTACTTCTGCGCATGACAGTTGTGAGTAATCATTAAAGTAAACTTTACTCGTCTGTCGAACCAGCAGACGACGGATATTTATATCTTGTGAACCATTTGGGAATCATATTACAGCTCTGATGGTCTCAATTGCTTTGCTCTGAAAGGTAGCTTGGCCTCAAACCCAAGTGCTGCTACTCTCGAGACTACACTCAGCACTAATGAGTTTCAAAGGCGGCATTTGCTTTGACTCACTTTTGTTTACTGCCTCCCAATGCGCAAAACCCGATTCGTTGTTTTACCCTCTTTTCCAGTGAATCTACACTAACTGGAGATAAATAACTGCTCAGCTGAGCTAGCCGAGGGCTTTCAATAACAACGATTAGCTGCCATTTTATTTGAAAAATTTGCTGAAGACTTCCTCAATGAACCACCAGTTTGAAGCACATTGAATCATTTCTCTCACGCGTACTGATCTACCCGGATTTCCCACTGGAGCAGCTTGGGCTTTTTTTCTAGGCAAGCAAATGTTTCCTCGGGCAACGGTTCTTTTTCTTTTCGTGTTATTTACTTCGGCAATATGAATTTGTTATTAGTGCAAAATAAGAGCGAATATATTAAGTGAATAAAAATTCTTAATATGCATCAAATTTTTTTGAAAAAAAAAATCAGAGAATTTTGTGAAGTTTTCTGGCCTTTCGATGAATTTTCTTGAACGGTCTTTCTTTACGTATGTTGCACTGCTCAATTAACCCAGTATCACTGGCTCTCGTCGGTCCAGTGCACATGGCTAATGTTTCGAATAAGTATTCGACATATTCACTGGTTTAACACAGCCATTTCGCGAAAACATACAGAGCTTCTGATTCTGTCGCCTAATTCTTTATTCAGACTGTTAAATCATGGCGTTTTCGGGTTAATAGAGCAATAAAAGATCCTTAAAGACGATGCCACACGCAAAATTACGACTGCTGAATATCCCGGAACTATCAGCAGTCTAATTCATCCCGCTTTTTTCACTTGTGATGCACACTACCTTCACATTTTCCTGTCAGTTTACGATGTGTAGTTGAAACCAGTGCTGACCTCGAGAATTTGAAAAATCAAAGGAAAAAAATTGTGATGAATTTGCTGCTGCTGCTGACAAAAGCGCTTGAAAGATTTTTTGAGCTTTTATCAGTTACACCACAGTTCATGCAGGTTTTCGAAAAATTTAATGTAAATCTTCCCGCAGTGAAATCAGAAAGTGTCCCGAGGCAGAAGTTCCAGCTCTTATGTCTTTCAGAGGCAATTTGGAAACAGAGAAAAATGCAGACACGGATCATAAAAGAAGAAAATTGCTGCAACCATTAATTATCAAGTGGATAAAAAGCAGGTAAGCAATCAGAGTTTGGAAAGGGAATTGCCTTATTCGAATTTCATGCTTTCTGTTCTACTTCTGTAAGGTGCCTGTGAATTTAAGAAATTTGAGAGCTCGTAAATTTAAAAAAAATTTGAGGCACAAAGTTGAAAGACATATTTAGGATAAGGCTGGCATAGACTTTTAAAATACAACTCTAAAATCTACAAATGTAAGCAACAAATTTGCAAAAGATACTAATAACGCACTGAGTCTTGTTAGGATGCATAATAGTTATCAGGTACGTGTAGGGATTTGCGTACTGGTGCTTGAAGCTGTGGAATTTCGGGTATACCGGCGCTATCATGCCCGACTACAAAATTTTCCAAATTTGCCTTCAAAAAATTAAATATTTTTTCAACTAGAGGAAGTTTGCTAAAGTTACTCAAGTTAGCTGGCGCAGATAAACGATATCCAGCCTAATGTCTGGAAAAGACAAAAAGATGCATCCTACGTGCAACATGTGATACATAGCATGCGTTTCAGCTACCCACGCCATTCCTCATTTTCCGCTGTTCTTTCCTCAAAGGCACTAATTTATCGGTGCGCCAAAAATTATTACCGCATAAAGGGACTTGGGCTAGCCGACGGAACTGCATGGGACTGAGCCCGTTCTACTTGCCGAAGGCCGCCTCGCTTCTGCTCTTATTACTATTATTATCCCACATTTCCGTTTTATTGAAAATTGAACGTCATCGCCGACGTGTTGTGGCCATTTCAGTCTCAGGGTGACAATTTCGCGAACCTTATTAGTGGTGCGTTGTGCTAAGCAGCGATGAATCTGCTGGCTGTTCTGTTCATCCCTTTAACGATCACCATCGCCTTCCTCGGAAATGTTGCCGAGACTAATCTTCAAGAAGACACCGGCTTCCAGCCATTGTACAGCGATCAGGTAAACTCATAATTATTTTACGGTGCTCAGTGTCTGTGTTTCCTCCAAGAATTTTAAAAGCCTTAAATGGATAAATGACAACACATGTTCAGCAAGGTCAGCATGCACCATTCACTGCTTGCATTGTTCCTGCATACTGCAAATAGCCAAATTGCGCGAGCTAACGGAGACCGAAGAGTAGCAACATGGTGCACGCAGTGATGACCTCAGTGATATGCGTTTTGCGCTAGAACAGTTATATTAAATGCATTATATCATGAATCTTCCTGCGTGTTTGTATCAGAATATCTGCCCAGTTTCTCATGCGTTTTTTGCATCTATGCAATGCAAAAACACATACTGTCGAGGGTAGTCTGTGTATGTGTGTGTGTGTATATATGTATGTCTGTGTGTGTATCAGTAACGAGTTTTCATTTCGAAAACACAAAAGCTACAAGGCTGAAACTTTGAAAACTTTACTTGCACGTGCGGGCCTTTTGTCCTCAAAATGGACACTCACTTCCGGGTAGTTCTCACGTACGGGCACATGAGTTTTTTTTGGCGGGAAAGCGTTTACGGGAATAGCGCATCTAGGAGGCTGAAACTTCACAGAGATGTTCCTTGGTCACGTCTAATCCAGAGATTTCAAATCCAGTCTTCAGGCACCCTTGGGTTTTACGTACGCACACGCTAAAGTTTGAACTGGCATCGTGTCAACAACAAATTTAAGCTGACCGAGAAGTTGTAGGGGGCAGCAGTTTTGCAGCGGCTTGTTGCCCACTGTTGTACCCGTGAAAGGAAACTGAGATTTCCAGCCCTTCTGCATCTCACGTACGGATATGTGAAAATTTCACGCGAGCACTTTCGTAACTCCAGAATTGAAGCACTTAGAGGACCGGAACTTTCTGAGTTTAATCGACGGTAGCCTTTGACCAGGTGGACGTAAAACGGCTCTCATGTTTCTTTCATGTCTCATGCATGCCTCATGTACACACACATGGAATTTGACGTAATTTTGCAACCAAAACCGCTAGAGCGCCGAAATTTTCTGGCCATAACCCAGAACGCTGTTTGAGCAAGCGCACACTAAGACAGTATTCACATTGCCCTTCACTACGAACACGTGAAACTTGTTCACGTGTTCGTAGTGAGAGGCAGTGTGAAAGCGACCCCACAACCAGAGCAGCTGGAGTGCTGAAACTTTCTGAGCGCCGTTCTGGACTGTGTTTGGGCAAGAGTATGCGAAAACAGCGCTCATGTTATCAATCACGCACGAACATGTGAAATTTGACGTAATTCCGCAACCAGAGCAGCTGGGGTGCTGGGATCTTCTGAGCTTTGCCCAACCAAGCGCACGCATTAACAGCATTGATGTTGCCACTTACATACGGACACGTGAAATTTGACGTAACTCTGCAACCGAAGCACCTAGAGTGCTGAATTTTTTGAGCATGGATTGGGAGTAATCATAATAATTTCTGACAGACGTGGTGGCCATCCTCAATTCTCTTTATTAGAAACATCTGTCGGAAAAAAAAATAGTGCCATTAGCGAAGAAAATCTGCGGGGCGAATATGCAAAAAAAGCATTCTCGCACCCGTAACCGGTGCGCTGTCGATCAAGTTTAAAATAACAATTAGTGAAAATGGAAGCGAAACCAACAGCGACAATCCTTACTAGTGCAGGGCAGATGACGACATGAGTAGAGTAACAGAATTCTTTTCCTTACACTTGTCACTGATGAATGCTCTTCGGTTGATAGACAGTACGATGAGATTTAGAGCTGATCCTGGTTTCACTCATGAGAACTGGTCCATAAGCTACTTACTGTTCTACGGATAGCATCATGTTGCATCATAAAATGCGTGTGAACAGCTACGACATGCTGGAACGTCAGGAGAAATTAAGACAGTATCTCGGGATAGAGGTGTTTGCTCTCCACGTGTAACGTGCAGATCACCAGGTCTACACTGATTACTCGGACTATATCAGTGAATAGTAGAAGTGTTATATCACTAAAGCCAGATAATATCGCACCAGACTTGCTGATGCGATCATGCGTTTTTGCACTGAACTTGAGACAATCAAGTCGTTAACTCATGAACGGTTGTTGCTTCGCATCTACCTTGTGCGCTCACTAGCTTAAATCATCGTAATCTTTGCGTAAAGGAAAATAAACTCTTTCCTTTAACGCTCGCCCATGTGTTTGTGTGTGAAAACCATGCATACCCGGAGGCTAAGTTTAAAATATTTAATCTGTAAATGGATAGGGAACATGTCCCTAAAATTTGAGCTTTATGGCTTTTCTGGTCCCGAGTTAGTAATTTTCTTGGCAAAACTTTTAAGTGTCCGTACGTGAGAACTGCGCATAACCTGGGACTGAAATTTAAAATCGTCGAGTTGTACCTGGGCGGGGAACATCTCCTTAAAATTTTAGCCTATCGGCTTCATTGGTTACAAAGTCAACAATTTTCCCGCCAAATCTTTCACGTGCCCGTGCATGAGAACCACGAATAACTGGGAGTTGAATTTAAAATCTTTAGCTCATACGCACACGGAGAAAATCTCTGCAAAATTTTAGCTCTTTACCTTGCCTGATTCCCGAGATCACTTTTTTTCCAAAAAATTTGCTTGTTTCTTTGAAGCGTCCGTACGTGGGACTCGGATATACGCGGGCGAAGATATTAAAACGGGAGGGTCACACATGATGTGGACACATACTCCCGAAGTTTCAGCTTTCTAGTTTTTCCAGTTCTCAAGTTGAAAGTGGGTGACAGAAAGTACGAGCACACAGACACAGAAAGCTTTTTGCTCATATACGTTTTTGCACTTGCATATGCATAAAAACGCACAAGAGTGAGCGGCAGTGGCAGAGAAAATAATAATAATAATAATAATAATAATAATAATAATAATAATAATAATAA
>UYRT01000189.1:0-11783 GCA_900617915.1 Gongylonema pulchrum
CACACACACACACACACACACACACACACACACACACTGACAGGGCCGTTCCAATATGCGTTTTTGTTGCCTGTTGCAGCGCTGTAGCGCTGCACGGCAAAAACGCATAACTAGTGAAGAGGTCTAATTTTATTGTTATTACTAGCATACACTCACAAGCCAAGCGCAACTTTGCTATCCACCTTAATCCTGAACTGCATATTTTAACTCACTGCCACAGCCTGCACCAATGTACACTCGTGACTTCATGAAATGCTGTATGAATAGTGACTGTTTTCCTTTTCGTGAGTGTCAAACACGGATACGCAACAATTATCATGAGCAACACACGTCATTTCCCAAACAAATTTTACTTTCCCACACCGTTGCAACGACATTCTGCATGCCAGTCGTTTACATCATAGTAATTACTAAATCAAAGTAGCGTCACGATTCAGTGTGAGAAATGTGACTTACAGGGCAAATATTGGGCAGTTGTGGTTCGTTAATTGAGATCAATGCGCCACTCCGTTCCTCGTTCCGCACGGTGAATTTTATCTCTGACGTCGGAGGCAGAACAAAGCATGAGCGATCTAAGCAAGAAGTTTTTGGCTTTCATATAGATGAAAACGCGGTTCAGCTTCATTTTACACGTCGAAGGACAGAAAGAAGCAATTCTAAAGAAGTTGTTGGACTTAAAAAATAATTCAGCGATTGCACGCAATGAATCCTAATAAGTGCTGCAACATGTGCGCTTCTGACACATACCTCTATTGTTTCTACAAATGTCACTAAACCTCACTTTATTCTAAACGCGGAAAATCATTAAGATGTGCGTTGCAGAACAGTGAATTTACGTCCCAGTCATTGCTCGCAGATGAAAAGATTGCCTCGTTAGCTTTTGGCTCAGCTAAGGTCAGCACTGGAAATCATCATCCTGCACTGCATGACCAGACACTGGTGATGGAGAAACAGAGGAATGTTGGGACGGAAAAGCCTGAAAAAGCCGTGCGTGGGACTTCACACATCTCAGTCCGAGTAATACTGCTTCTACTAATCGGATTAATATCAAAATTTCAATTGTGACTCACCAGGAAATGGCTGGGAAGACTGCGTAGCAACAAGAATCTGCTTCAGCGGCGAGCCGTTAACGGCGATAGGAGTTGCAGTGGCAGAGCCCAGCTCATAAACAACCAACTCTGAGGAGGTAGCGAAAATGTAGAGTTTATCGGCGATTGCGAATGATAAAATCGACTTCAGTCCTTTTTCTAAAAAAGCAGTGTTTCTGAATTTTGGAAGCGACAAAAAAAAGCTCGACCAGTGGAAGACAAAAAGGAAAAAACTGTAAGGCCAATGACAGTGAATGGTTAGCAAATGTGTTTCTACCAGTTAACAAGCAGCGCTTGCACAATTAACAGCAAGACCACAGGAATAATATGAATGTATCACAAACCTCCGAACTTGTCCCAAGCAAACTTAATTTCTTCGCACTTTGTAGAAGATAGCTCAACGCGCATCATGCCATTCCAAGTGAGCACATAGATCGCTGGCAACGTGGCTAAGTTCCATGCGAAGTCAGCCATCATCGATGACACAGTCTCCGACTTCAGGCATTCCAATCTTATTGTTTGCATGCCTTATTAACCCATTTCATAAATGTTTTCAGTTTTTCGTTAATTTCTCGCTTAATTTGCAGGATGTCTGTTTTTTGCATTGTTCTTTTATAAAGAATAGGAACCATCGACAACCTTACTAACGAGTAGCTGCTGCCTTCCCCGTTTTTTCATCTTTCAAGAGCAAAATAAGAAAGTGAATGGGTGGGAAAGGGAGTTTTGGCTCTGAATATAAAAGTTGTCAGGATTTGAAGGACGAGCTATAGGTGGAACCTGATGCTGTAAAAAGACGTACCTGAGCGCCATATTCTCTTCGATGCCCATATTGAGATCCAGCGAAAACAGAGAACCGTTTTTGGTAAGCAAAAAGGCCGTACTGAAATTTGTAAAGTTGAGCAATCGAGTTGCATCAAGAATTTGATCAAAACAGCATTTAAAAAAAAATGCTCCAGCACAGAAATTAAATATTTCTGACAGGCACCATCTTTTTTGCTCAGTTCACACATTTCCTTTTCCTTGATTGGTTTGAGAGAAAGGTAACCTCAAGAAAAAAAGGAGCACAACGTTCCGAAAGATACGACATCGGTGGTTCGACAGTTTATTTTTTTTTTTTTTCACTGCAGGCGCACTGGGTGCACTAAGATATTTCATTACTATGTACACGAAATTTTTAAAACACGACTTTGATCGTAAAATTTCAACGAAAGTTTACGATTGAAAGATTGGGTAAAAAAAAGGAACAAGGATAGAACCTTTACTGATGATATTATATATTTCAAAATAAATTGAAAATAACAGTGTTTGTACAAAAGAATTTACTGAATAGTAGACTCCTCCACAACGGATCTGTTGAGGTATTATAGCGCATTTCATAAACTACAACATTTAGCAGATAGGAGAGCATAATGAGGCTTGTGAAGCAATCCGTAACATACACCAAACATCAGCTTTTCACAGATGCAGAGTAGGCTCATACACACACAATGCTGTCAGAAATAACAAACTTGGAAAAAGGGTCGAAGAGAAGTTGTTTCGCATCACCAGCACCTGACGAAAGATTCATGATGCGACGTGGCGTAATTACTGAAAGACTCTGAAATACGCTTTTTCTGCAGTAAAATTGTGAATAAACTAATACTGCTTTATGATGATGAATTTGGAGTAATGAATAAAAGCAAGGATCGGCCGCTTTATGGACAGATCAGCGAGGATTTCCTCTGCAAAAAGCAACATGTAACTGCCTTGAAGACAGATTCATTAACAAAAAGCGCCACATTTTTTTTATACAATTTCAGCTTCCTACTTTCGGTGGTTCCCAAGATAATAATTTTCCCGGCCAAAACTTTATGTGACCAGTACGTGTTACCTGCGGACACGGAAAGGCTGAATTTAAATTTCAAGGGTTGTACTCGAGCCGGGGAAATTATACTAAAATTCCAGTCGTCTAGCTTTTGAGGTTCCCGAATTGAAAGTGTAGGACAAAATGCACTCGGACACACACAGACAATCCTGTGACAAGGTGCGTTTTGTGCTACTATTACACAGCGCAAAACGCATAGCAAAGGACGGGAAACGAAGGGGGTGCGGTTTATCTGAAGGAATAAAATTCGGCCAAACAAAAAATTGCAATGAATAAAAGAAATCTGACCTGGATAGCATCGAGAGGTAGTTGCATGAGGCGTGCTGATGAGACGAACAATAGACGATTGGCGACCCAGTCGGATGTGATCGCATCGACCTTTCCGATCTCCCCACCTATCGAAACCTGAACTTCTCATTAAAATAATCATTTCTGGAGTGATTACCAGAAGTTGATTGCAAATTTTTTCAGCATACCTTGTGCAGAATATTCCCCACACTATTGGGATCAAGACGAAGTAGGAACGGCTGCGCCGAATCCGAATCTTTTCTGATCGAGTACAGTTCATTGCCGATGTAAGCCACCAACTGTTCCGCTATCTAAGAATAAATGTGCCACTGTAAGAAAAGATAAGTGTTAGAAATTCCAGCTTCTGAGAAAAACTCAAATCCTCACAACTGGTGGTGGTGGAGATTGTCGTTTTGCGCGAGTTGTAAGCTGCGTTGGAGCAGGCAGCCAATTCGTTATCGATATTACGTTATTGCTTGAGTCGATTGCAAACAAACGCACAAGTGGCCGCAACTCTAAAGTTACAACGCTTTTTAAAACTGTCAGCTTCGAAGTAGATTTTACTAGACGTACTATGTGCCGCTATACGAAGTAAAAAACCTGGAAGGAGAGTTGCGATGGCGCGTTATCTTGGCAAAGCGCATAGGGAAGAAGTAAAGCTGTGCCACACATCGCTATTTCAGCGGCCGTAACTTATACTTTAGTATGTTAAGGAAAAAACAAACAGAAGATTCTGATGTAATACAAATAAAGCTAACAGGCGTGATGTAACTAGGAGAAACATGGATAAAAAAGAAAAAAAGGAAAAGTTTTATGAAGTATCACTAAGTATTTTTGGGAAAACAAACTTAAGATAGGCAGTTACCAAAAAAACGAATCTACATGATTCGAGTTCAGTGAGTCCTTTCTAGGACATAAGGAAACGAGAGAGCTGAACTATAAAAAACAGGACCCCAAGAAAAAATTTATTTCTGAGGACTGTCAAGTCACTTCGCATCAGCACACTGCTTACTCAGCTCGAAGGAAATAACAGTTAACAGCAGGGGCTAATTTTCGCACGAATACCTGCACAGAGAATCATATATCGCTTGCAAGTTAAGCCGAATCTACGCGGGAACACTTCCAAACACGCCACTTGATTTAAAAATCGCGCATGCGGAAAATCATTAGCTGTCAGGGACTAAGCACATAGTGAAAGCATCAGATGAGAGCTGAACTGCACAGCATCTACAGTGAGGTTTTAATCTGCACCAAATAGAGGTAATAAAGGCCGAATTTGCGTGAGGAAACATTTAATGAAGATTGTTCAGAGATGTACCCGAACCGACGACAAAATCGAATGATAACACCCGCAAATGGATTGCCTTCAAATTCAGTTCTGTGAAGCAACTATTTTTCTGATTAGAACCTCGGAGAATTTATATAACATACAGGCCAGTTTTTTCGCTTAAAATTTTATTGCAAAATCAAATTTCACAGTCGCAGCATAATTGTAACGCGGATAGAAAATTCAGCTAAGTGAGTTGTCAAACCAGACACTGAAAGAGAAAAAACAGATTCTGCAGTTACTCTGAAATAAACCGAGGCTTGTAATACAATGCTTTCGTTGCTCTTCTGTTAAGTCCCGTCATTCCCGCTCATAACCGGATCGAGGGAGGGAAGGAGCGATGGATCTCTTACCCCCTTGCCCAGGAAGTGGCCCTATTTTGTGGAAACATAGGCGGATGCCTATGTTTCCACAAAATATGTGTGATTCAATGGTTTGAGCTTCAAGGATATTCTGTTGAAAAAAAAAAACAATTAAAACCCATGGAATTTAATGAGGGTGAAAGTAAAAAAATGTGGCACACGAAGCGTGGATATGAAAAGGCTCAATTATGTGTTCCTTGTTTTAGACAGTAACAGTTTTAGGACTGTATATTTTCGGTCGAGGCATTTTTACGAAAAACATCCAAGCTAAAAGATTTTGTCGGTTTTTCCACGAAAAATACTAACAGTACTTTCTGTTCTGTGGGAAAAACATATACCTGCATGTACTACGGATTTAAAAATTTGGTGCAGTTATTGACACTAGCGGAAAATTTCAAGACATAATTCGAGTGAAATTCAGAAGAACTTTAAGCAAATTTAGAAACGTTCAGTGGGTCAGAAAATGAGTGTATGTTTGCTTTTCCTGGCAACAAGTCTGAATTTACAGGTGAAGGAGTAGACTGACTGTCGGATGACAAGTTATTCAGACATCTCTCGACTAAAAAGAAGGGCCTTAGTAGTTTAAAACGGCGCAAACAAAGAATCTACTTGTACCGGTGCAAAACAACATTTTACTAACCGCTGCTATCAATAGTGACAGGTTCCGAGAAGGTTTCTAGAGTAGGTTCATTACGAGCTGCCACAGCACAGCTAACGCTGCCCGATTTAACGCTAAACGAATAAAAACGTGTCGCAGCTGGAACTTCTGCAGCCGGATCATCCACTCCATCCACCGTGCAATTGATCAAATAACCGAGCGGCTCCCCATTCCACTCCACTGGTTCATCCCAAAACAGATCCATCAACGCTCGAGCGCCGTCCACCGTTTTCTGTAATTCATGCATAATTTATAATTGAATCGTTTACGGTTTTACACCGTCCCGGAAACTATGCACCTCATAATACAGCAGACAGAAAACCACTGTCAGAAATAAAGACGCGCCATGATATCGGGAGATGTTGCTAAGATCCTTCAAATATGACTGATTTGAAGGGCAGTGCGCAAGAAGCACAGAACTGGTCAGAAAACTTTTGCATTTTTGTCAACAATGAACTGTGTTCGACTGCCACTGACAACCAGAGAGCAAACCAACTACTTCCCTGTGCTTTCGATTCTCAGGTGGAATGAGATGCTTTACGCATTTTAAAAAATTTTGGGACATGCATAAACCGGTTAAGGCCGTAAGAAAACTATGACTGTTGTGAGGCAAAAACTTTAAAATAAAACTATTTGAATTCCAATACAAAGATGACCTGTTGTGTTGCGTAGATGGTAATGTTTGTTGGAGGTGTCGGTGGCTTCGTCGGAGCGATGAGGCCTGTCTGGTTTATTGATACTATGTCTCCTGCAGTTATCGCTTCTACTTCGGCATCATAGCGTTGCCTAGACTGCCACTGACGGAGCAGAGCTTCGCTGATCGTGTAGCTGTGCGACAATGAATAATCCACAAAACGCTCACCACCCCACTGATCCTCATAAAGGGTAATCTGCAAGTTAGCAATTATCCGGAAGTCTCAAGTACTGTCGTGAAACAGTAACTCAATAAGTCAGAACTCTTTTTTTTTTATTCAGTATGACAGGCGGAGGTTCTCGAAAGCGTCCCGCAGGAGCAACTGCCAAAAGCAAGCTACCACTGGCATGGATTATGACAGCCCCTTCACTCAAAAGCAAACTGATGCTAATTTGACCTCACGGCATCACCAAAACGAATGAATGAATCGTCGAGGAACTGGTTTTCTTAGTAGTGTAATCAAACCCACGATCTTTTGCACAGTAGCAGCGCACGAATTCCACTGTAACAGTAGCTGTGTGCTGCACTGTTGTAATATGACTTCCTAAAATTCTCTTTTTTGTGGCGCGATTTCTCCCACTCAGCTATCTTATCTGTAGGCATACAATGCATGGGATTGCACTGCAATAACGTTAAACGTCAGCAGACAGATCATCATGATAATCATGAAAGTAAAAAGAGTAAGCCTAGATGCATGATAGACTTTGCATGATATCAGCAATTCCTAGTACAAAAAAAAAAAACGAAGAAAAAAAATAATATTATAGCACGCAAATGCCAGTATGGTTTAGCATTTTCTACGATGTGTCGTCCCGAGTTTACGCGCGCGCAAGTTTTCCCACCCATCTGGTGAAATGAACTTTTAAAATTTACATTTTGCAATTTTTTTTTCGTAAATTCTCGAAGTATAATACAGTCAGAGTTTGCGAAATCGCAAATAAGTACACTGAGAGAGCTGAAAATTGTTTTCTAGTGTATGGCCTTATAGAAGATGGCAAACTTTTTTTTTATCACATGGGGACCAGAAGGGGAGGGATGGGGAGGGGTGAAAGGAAATGACACGCAAAAACGCACACATACACACATATGGCCTCAAAATAACGCATTTTGAATCACAAGAAAATTTATAACATGCAAAATGAACAAAATTTTCAGAAGTAAAGGAAATATCCATGAACAAACTTTGAAAATGACTTTGCCCCTAGTTAACATTGGTTCAGTGGCCCAAGTGAGCGTCTTTCTGGCACTCGATTCATCCGCAGCGAGTTCTCGTGTGAAGTTGATTCGTTTGACTGATCCAAAATTGTACCTCGGAACTAATCCTACGTTCCTGAGAGCCAAGTTGATATTCAGTGAGCCAAGCTTTTTATCACACACACCCATTTCACCAGATTCCGTAACAAAAGCAAACTTCTCATTGACCACAATTAGCTGTTGTAGCCTAAAATTATACGTGGTTACGATGATTTTCCTATATCAAATAATAAATCAAAACTCACTCCTGAAGATGCGTTTTGATTTACAAAAAACGTGAAACGATACAATGTAATGCAGTATTCTGCAGTTGCTTGTAATGCTTCAGTAAAAAAATAGCAACCGGTGCGATCATGCGTTTTGCGCAGTTCCGTCCAGTGAACGTCTGCTTGCTAAGGATTTTTACCGCTCTGCACTTTCGTCTGTGCAAAAAGGGTTGAAATGTTGTCTGGTTCCTAAGTTGCAAAATTTCCCACTAAAAATTCCACGCACCGGTACATGAAAAATAAGTTTGAAACCTTGGACGGTGAACACCCTCGCAAAATTTCAACATCCTAATTTTTCGGCTTTTCAGTGATTTTCGCACCAAAACTTCTACGTGGTCGTGCATGAAACCTCGACATATTTAGGAAATAAATTAGTGTTTGTGAGACCCTTGCGTAGGCAGAAAACTTTCTTCCTGAAATTTTCAGCTTCCTACCTTCTGGCTCCCAGGTTCATAATTTTCCCCGCTAAAACTTTCACGGGGACGTTAAGACCCAGTCGTACGTGAAAGCCGAATCTGAATTCGTAGGGTTGTGCGTGGGCAGGTGGCACTACCCTGAGATTCCAGCTTCCTAGCTCCCGTTGTTTCCGAGATAATAATTGTCTTCGCCAAAACTTTCACGGCGTAATGCGCGGCACCAAGACGTACGGGAAGGATGAATTTAAAGTTACAGGATTGCACTGGGCAGGAAGCGATGTCGTAAAATTTCAGCTTCCTGGCTTTTATGGTTCGCGAGATAATAATTCCCCGCTAAAATCGCGAGATAATAATAATTCCCCGTTCGCGAGATAATAAGCCCGTAAGTGGTGCCCAAGAGTGCATGAAAACTGAATTTAAATTTGCGAAGTCATACTTGGGAGAGGGACATTTATCCTAAAATTTCAAATTTCCAATTTTTGCGGTCCCCGAAATAATAATTTTCCCCACCAAGACTTTCACGGGGCTATACGTGATACTCGGGCGAGCGGGAAGGTTGATTCTAAATTTGCGAGGCTGTATGTGAGGCGGGGGAACATTACTGCTAAATTTGAGCTTCCTAGCTCTTGTGGCTCCCGAGACAATTTCCCGCCGAAGTTTTCACGGGGCCATGCGTGACACCCGGGTGCATGAGAAGGCTGTATTTAAATGTGCAGGTGGTATATGGGCAGGGATCATTACCCTAAAAGTTCAGCATCCTAGCTTTCATAGTTCCCGAGATAATAATTTTTCCCGCCAAAACTTGGTCTACGTGGTACCCAGGAGTAGGAGAAAGCTGAAATTAAATTTGTGGGGTCAAAATTCCCCTAAAATTTCAGCTTCCTACCTCTCGTGGTTCCCGAGTCGAAAGTTGCGGACAAAATGTAACGGACAAACAAACATACATACATACACATACATACACACACAGATAGACAACCCCGTGACAATGTACGTTTTGTACAGCTGTTGCGCAACATAAAACGCATAAAAAATAGATAAACAAGCATCAAGAAATAGTTTGTCGCTGGTTCAGTAACAAAAATGAGGCGCGCTAGTTACAGTTACTATGATATTAATAGTAGTCCCACAAACAAGACCGTGACTGGCACACGCACATATATATATATATATATATATATATATATATAGCGCGCAAATACACAGTCGTGAACTTATCATAGTAATTAATGCATAGAAACTATTACGTTTTCCTCAAGCTCATTTAAATATTAGCCAGTTCTCAGTGCTACTTTGGTGCACAACACAGATCCATTCCAAACCATTGTCTGATAAGTAACTCAATTGAATACTTGCCATTTCGAAAAGTCAAATGATCATTCACTTTTATCTAAGGAACCATGGAAACGCATAAGCAAGACGACCAAGCATCACTATTTTTCCCCAGTAACGCAGAAACAAAACATGCAAACCTGGGAAAGTTTTCAGAAGAAGCAATGAGGTATGGCGATCGCACATCCTGATTAAGTGCGTATAAGCTAGTTGAACCGTTTGCATTACGAATGAGGTAGAAAACATCGCCTGTTTCCTCATCACCTGCTAATCCACCTACCTCGCCGCAATCGCTCAGTGACTCGCACGAGTATATCCTCAAAAAGAATTTTTGTTTCTCACAATCTGTCACTCTCAACAACATATCTAAGAGGACGCGGGACTGTGCCTATTTTCCGATAAGAGAGCACAAATTTCTCAATTTTTGTCGAAATTACTAGTAATAAGCACTTTAATTTAATACATTTCGAAGGCCTGGCATAGCTCCCCTTGATTTATGAATGCATCACTAAAACCAGATCTCTATGCCATTTTCCCGTTCGACTTTTATAATCTTTGTGTTTTACAGTGTTTTATTCAGGATTACATTACTATATTGGAACTGCTGTAATAAAGCGAAAGATTTCTCCTCTTAAGAAAATTCTAGCCGCAACAGCAGTCGAAGCACTACTTTTTCAAAACGCTGCCAATGATTATTTTTTAAGCTTTCTCAGTGAATTTCTAGACGCATTGCAAAATTTTGTTCAATGCGCATGAATGAATAAAGAAACTAAAAGGACAAGATGTATTTTAAGCAAACTGGAAAATAGACTCTAACAAATTCGCACTCCTGATCGAATGTCGATGTGAGTCGATATGATACTATGAGATAGTCAGATGCAATGATTAGTATTGCAAAACGAGGTATCACTGTCATAAATTTCACTGAAACTGAATTCAGAAAACGGTGGATGGATCCGTCATTATGCTGTCGATTTACTGCATTCTGCAATCTTTCACAATTACGCTAACTGACTGAACAATTTTTGAAGAATATCAGAGGAAAATTCCTGCGTGGGAGCACCTTAAAAAGTGAATAATTGAGAGAGAGAAGGCATGGGAAAAGCAGGAATACCTGATCCTTGTCAAAAAAGTAGAGTGAATGAATTGATAAATCGAAAGCAAATGCTGCTGAATGATCAGCCGGAATTGGTGCAACTGCAATCATTGTTCAATTAAAACGATATAATCCTGCCAGTTTTTGACTAATTCAAATATGTTCAAAAACAAGGTCAAAAAATTGTATAAATTACTATGGAACGCTAAAAATTCCAGCGATTAAAGAAACAAAAAAAAAAGACCGTCATCTTTTGTTCTTTCTGCGGTAGACGAGTGCAGAGCCAATGAAAATAAAAGCGGGGAACAAAACGTACGTAATGTATAATTTTGCAGCAAGTCGCCCAGGACTCCATAAAAGCTGCTAGCATTACCATCGACCGTTCTATTAAATGCTACCAACAGGGGCTCTGTAAAGTAGTTAATTATTGTTAAAATAATTTAATAAAGCGTGTCTGGACGAACATTTGGAAGTGTTCACCAATTCTCCGACAGCGCTACTTTGTCGTTTGCAATGAAAACTTGTTAGGAAAGCCAAGAGAGGCAAGTGCGCTACCGGCATAGGGAGCAAAAGCTCTGTTTGTAGCATTAGCATAGGAAGAGCATATAGAACTGATGCAGGCTCGAACCGATGCATGATACTGAAGACCAGCCGAAAGTGGTACAAGAACACTTGTCTCATTTAAGAGTGTAAATTCTACAGTGGTACTTCCATTCTCTTCATTTCCAGTAATGCGACATTCATAATGTAGAACACGCCATGAACCATTTCCTAAAATTTACATAAATTTGCATTTCTGGGAACGCTGTTTCGAACAACAGCCGTTGCATATAGCACGAATGTGTGAAAGACTTTAACCCAGGCTGGGACGCACCTGGCTCTCCGGCGCGACCATGCATTTTTGCACTAAACTCGCAGATCGCTATTAGCAGGAATGATTCCTACGCTGTAGCCCAACAATTGGGCTCATATTGGCCATGCTTTGATCCTTTCCAGTATGCAGGAGGAAGGGCGTCAGCTGGGATGAAGGCGGTGCATTATAGAGCCGCACAGACATTCAGGTGCATGATAACGGTTTTTTGCATGAAGTCCGGTCGTTTTTTCGGTAAATGCTCGCTTTGTGAAAAAATGACATATG
>UYRT01000190.1:0-11745 GCA_900617915.1 Gongylonema pulchrum
TTCGATGTTTCCCGCACTTGCTGTGAATTCGAAGACGTCGGTGTTTTCGAGGATTCGGAATTTGAGTTGCTTTGCATTCTTCCTCGCTTTGCCATGCTAAAAATATTGAATGAGAACAAAAATATTGGATGTAACACCCAAATGTATTGGAAACACTGCATGCAGAATATTTCAAAATAGGGAAAGTGAGTTTCACATAAATTCGACAATTCTGATTATTGCATCAATTGTAAAAACTCGAATAGGCTGTTATTATGCGTTTTTTGTAAGCTCATAATTAAACATACAGCACGTTTCCTCACTCTTCCTTACTTTACTCGCCATCCATTCATCTAGTCCATGTCAATCAGAGGAACAGACAGAGATAATGTAAATTCAAAACTTTGATTACTAGTCTGTCAATCTTTGAAAATGTGATGTGATCCGTGCTGCATCAGCTCATTAATTTTGTCCATAATATATCGACAAAATTTTGAATATCGATAAATATCGACAGTTTTACTGTCAATAAATACCGACAATAAACGACAATATTGAATATAAATATCGGTGAATAGAATATAAAAATATCGACAAAACCATTTAAAATTTTGAATCTACATTATCAGTTGTACAGTCCTCTAACTTATTTGCAAGATCACATTCTGATCATGTTGAATTCCTAAATCTGCGGATAGCTCAGGTTCTTGTAAAGCCTGCAATCTGTATTTCAAAGTTTGCCCCAGAATTGAAATTGCAGCCTGAGGTTTCAAGTTCTGACACTGGTGCTGAACCTGTTGATAAATTAAAAGCTGATTCTAGCATTGTAATACTCGATAACGTTTTAAGATACTGAGCAGCCCCCGTGTTCCTGAAGATGTAGAGCTGGGACAGCTGTAGAAGTATGCGTGGTTTGCTTTCGGAGAGGAAGAAAAACTGAAAAGGAGCAAATTTTTTAAAATTTGGAAACCAGCCGAGAATTGAGTCAGTTTCAAATCCTGTGCGATTTATAGAAATGCGTCAGTTTTCAAAAATACACATCCGAATATTTCCATTTTGTTCCCCGATTTTTTCACTAATGGATTTTCGAGTAATAAGTATGCAACAAGGTGGTGCTTAGTAGTACCTGCTTACAGTTCCAGATTCCATACTGGAAATGCTGCTGCTACCCGAAAGATGCACCAGATTTGCGATTTTGGGAATATCTTCTTTGTGTTGTTGGCTAGGCAGTGCAGTCTTCTCAGCAGCCCTCAAATCGCTGTATTCCCTTATGCTTTTTCCAGAATGCCAGTCCGAATTCTTTTGATCACTGCGTTTTTCGTCCATTTCTCGTGATGTCCGGTCATTTCTTTCCCAGTCAAAACCATTTTCATGTTCCTGTACATTTGTAATTCGACGAGGCTCTTCAGCACTCACTTTTATTGGTAATAGCGTAGACGTTAAGGAAATACTCTTTCCGGCGAACCGTAATGTGCAGGAATCATTGTCTTTTAGTTCTTCCAATGGAATAATTTTCTGAAAAAAATTAGCGTCCCGAAAACGAATTTTGCATCTGGTTGGATGAATTTATCCTCCTGATTCCCTCTGCCCTAAATGTCTTGGCATCCTTGAAGTAGAAAGCAACTTTCAGACCCTTCGATAAATTATTGTTTTGCTTTTTTTCCATTAATTTAAGCATACAATCTAATTTAGAAGGACATGCCTAGCCACAGATGGTTTTCCCGGCACGAGCACTAACATCAGATCATGGAAAATCGCAAACAGTAAACAAATACAAGTGCATAACTAACTGGAAAGTTGCCAGTTATATATTTTATAAACGTATAAAAAACCTTTTTTCTGAACAACTTTTTTCAAAAAAAAAAACTTCTCTCTTAAAATCCTTTTCTTCCTCCTTTCTTTTCCTTTCCCTCTTGCTCCTCCTAATCTCGCAATCACATTGTTTCCCGTTCTATTTTTCCTGTCGTCTTTTTCTTTTCCTTTTTCGTCAAGCACCGCTATCGTCACACTGACGAGGTCCTGTTGCGGTGTTAAGATGTATATGAATTAATGGACCGAAACGTTTTATCTCAGTCTTACCTTCTTTTCTAATACTGTTGTTTCATGCTATAATCTTTCGCCCCTTTGCCATTTAGGCTTCGAGGGTCATTTGGTTGCTAGAATCGGTTTAACAGCTCTTCCAAGTATTTTGATGAGTAGCGCACCATACTTTGAAACTAATCTCTTTTTTTTAGATATGTTGATGGTAACTTGTGGTAAGCTTTCGGGGTGGCAGAAAGGACTGAGGCGAAAGGTTTAGCAAATTATCTCGACCTCTTTGTAAATGCTAGCATAAACTGAGTTACACTGGTTTCCGCCCCATATGTAGAAACTGCTGCTAACGAGCGCCAGAAACAACTAACTGGTACACTCGGAACAGCAGCGCTGAGCTTCTGATTTTGCTAAGATGTGTTCACAGGCCAAATCCAGTTATTCTCATTCTTCTTGTCCTACTTCCCGTACCCCTCTGTGCTCCCAGCTGGAACAAAATCTCTGTAGTGGTTGCTTTATCTGTTATTTTTCATCGTGAGTACCACTTATCAGCCCATATTGTCCATGGTCTGTTAACTAAGGAAGCAAAACTAAAGTTATCAAGAGCACTCGGAAAATCCGTAAAAGGTACAGGGAAGAAACAGGTTTAAAGAATTATTGTGGTAAACGCATTTTCCGAGAATCTCTGTCTCACAGAGTCTTTGACCGTGATATGGGATTGATGAATTCCTTAATTCCTAACGATGAGGATTTGTTACGCCATGCAAATTTGTTTCAGTGAATCTAGAACACTTTATGAGAACGTTGTGTTGGCTTCAGCAGCGCCTATAAATATTATTATTGAGAAGGAGAAAGATAAGGAACGAGTGTGCAAAGGCTTTTTAAGGGATATCGCGGAACCAATCAAAAACACAGCCGCCTGCTGAATCGCTGTGATAGGTTCCATGTTAGTGATGTTACCTGAAGAGTTTCTGGAAAAAACGCTGTTGATTCACATTTCCAGGACAATTGTTAGCAACATAATGTCAACGTGGACACGTTTCTTCTAATTACTGTCATGGTTTGTGTAAAAAATTACCTGACGTATTTCCTTTTCGAAAACTGCAGCTGTTGCAAGGAATCGATTTTGCCTTAGGTAATGATAAATAATCGAAAAACCGGGGCCCGTATCGATCTGACCAGCGGCCACTTCTCCTGCAGCTCCATTACCTTCGATTGCCAAAAATACCGCTGATCGCAGTTCTGCCTGCCACAGTTGACGCATATTCACTGATAATATAGTTGGGAAAAAATACAAATCCCTCCTTTTTTCCGGACTGTACACGTTAAAATACCAATATTTGTTAAAAATACTTATTTAAATAGGATTATGGTCTAGCTAAGTTTTTTTCTCTTTTTTTGCAGCAGAGTTTGGAACATTTTTCGAAAATATTTGTAAGAAACAGGATAATTTAGTAGCAAAAGTACTAGGTCCGGCGAAACAATCTTTGTGGGCATTCCAAGCACATATGCCTTCGTACTTGATTACCAGTCATGAGTAGTACTTGAGCACCTATGTTGCGCTCGTGTAGCAGCTTGTTTGTCTAACCAGAGCAATTTGCAGTAATTTAATAACTTGTGAAAAAACACTCCTTTTTTAGCAGAGAAAAAAGCTGCTATTTTTCAATAAACATTAGTTCTGTCAATGAAAATATTAAAACTCGTTAGAATATATGTTTCTAACACAAAATAAGAAATTTTTACAGCAAAACCTCCACTCTAGTCAGTAAAAGAAAGTAATAATGAACTTTTCTAAAAGAGTAGAAATATTCGCTTTTTTCCATCCCTTTCCTCTTCCTAAATTGGCCTTTTAAGTAAAATTTAGACCTCCATTTACGTCTCTTTCATTTATTCTGATCCACTACGGTTATGAAACCTTCCAATAAATAGAGGGTAGCTACAGGAGTGTTTTTTTTTTTGTGTTAATTTTTTTCTTTAGTAAGTTTGAATGCTTGCAGATTGTGGCTTTTACGATTTGAATGAGCGCGCAGCAAAGGTGTACTAATGGGCAAAAAAGGGGGACCATTAAAACTGAAATTAATTCAATGAGTTCAACAGCTGATACATGGAACAGACCTGAATTCGATCCAAAGTTCCATTACGTCGTAGCTTATCAATGACAGCCTGCTTTAGGCCCAACGTATCGGCATCCATACAGGTATATTCATTCGCAAGCACTATTGCCATGGTGACAGATGTTCGTCGGGCAGCTGCATCGATGAAAGAATGAATGGCTAGATTGTTGTAAATTATACTATAGCGACATCGCCGATAAATTATACTATAGCGACATCCTCAGTTTACACTTCAGTGATTTCTCCACCTGTCTGTGAATAATTGAAAAACTCATTTTTTTTTTAGGTCAGAATTTAAGACTGCTTTTTTTAGAACAGAGGATAAGCGAGTGGCGATTTTTATCGGTTGCCAAAATGCACAACTACATTGGAAAAAGAGCAAATATTTTTAGTAAATTAAGTGGATTAACTCAACAGCATCCACACATTGTTAAGAACAAAGGAAAGGCCGCCAGTGCGGTCTAAGGCCCTGTTCAAACACTTTTGTAGTATTTATGTGGATAAGAGAAGCACAAAGTAAGGAAGAATGGCGAAGCTGCCAGCTACAACAGTGGTGAGAAGGAACGCGACAATGAAAAACAAAACAGCAAAGAATAAAAGTATCAAAGTATATGTTTTTAACACAATATATGAAGAAATTTTTACAGCAAAACTTCCACTCTAGTCAATAACGCGGCGAATCTTATAAATCAGTTAATATATTAACTTGAACGTTGTTAAGCCATTAGCCCTCAGGCACACGTAGTGGCAGAGTTGGTTTTTTTCAAGGAGAGTTACTTTTGAAGAATTTTATTAAGATTTTGTTTATGACACATGGTCTTGCTTTTAGTAAGTTTTTTGAACATCAGAAAATAACACTTTTTTATCCGCTAAAAACGTTTCGATTTAAAAAAAAATTCAATTTACAATTTAGTAGAATTAAATAATATTATCTGGAATGTCTGAAACAAACATTAGTTCATAATTCGATTCTTCAGATCTGCAGCTGACAACTTTTCCACTTGCTTTGGCCACTGATGCATCATCTTTTGGTCATTCTGCTGGTAAATCTGAACTCGTTTTGTCTGTTCAGATTTGGGGCTTCCCAATTGTCTCCTGTGCTGTGGTAGAGCAATAACAATAGCATCAAAATCGTTTTGTTTCTTCATCTTAGCGGGCTGCTGCTGCTGCTGCACTGTCCGTGCTGCTAATTTCCTTCCATAATGGCCAATGCATGAGTAGAAGAGGAATGAGACAACGATGAGGGAAAACGAGGCAAACAGCAAACGCCAGCCAGGTCTAATAATCACCAGTGCACTCACCTGAAATTTGCTTACGTAGCAAGAAATCTTGGCATTTATTGCGAAATGCAACTTCGTTCAGTATGATTTGCCTGAACTTCAGCAAGTTCTCGGATTAAGCCAAAATGGTATCTCAGAATCTTCGGAATCTGCTAAAACAACATAAATATGCTTTCCAAACTCATTAGACCTTACTGTTCTAAGTTCACCTTGGGGCTGCATGCATACAACGTATTCGGGATGCCAGCTACTTGCGTGGACTTTTTCGCTCAATATCATTCTCGCGATCAAAACACACAAATACAGAAAGCTAGGCCACGGATAAGGCAGGATTTTGTGCCTGGACTTGTCTGCACCATAATGGTAAGCGTGCAAAAGGGCAAGCTACGGTGCGGAATATAAATGCATCACTGGGTCGCATATTACGAAGGCATTAGAGTGTGACTAAAAATTCGGAATATACGGGAAAGTAGTCATCGGTTACGTTATGTGAGCATAAATGGTTCAGATAATAAATACATGGATGCTACCATTGCTCCTACTGGAATTGTCACCTGCTTATACTCGAAATCCGGACTTGTTTAAGATGAATTTCAAGCTTTTCCCCTAAAAATGGTTTGACAAGTTCCTGCACGTAATGCAGGTATAAACGAATGCTTTTTTCATGCGCACGGACTTACACACATATAGTAAATATTCTCGCAAAATAAGAAGAACATACTCTATCTAGTTCCCGAGTTAGCGTTTTGTCAACTTACGAAATCACAAATTTGACATATCTGTGCACATTATTTTCTCGTGCCTTTGAGCTGAATTTAAAATCTTCAGCTCTTATAAGGGCACAGAATATCTCTGTGAAGTTTCAGTTTCCTAGCTCGCCTGGTTCTCGAAATCGCTTCCCCTCTAAAAAAACTTGTACAAGTTTTTTAATGAGTCCATGCTTGAGATCTAGGTGTAGAAGAGCGTTGATTTTAGACAGCGAGCATTGCGCATGGGGTGGGAACGTGATCTAGAAATTTCAACTTCCTAGCTTCATCGGTTGCGGAGTTAAAAGTAGGTGACGGAATGCAAGTATATATATATATACGTACAGACAACTTCTCGTCAATATGCGTTTTTCGCCTGTATAAATTAGCAAAACACATAAAAATGATATTTTGGATAGTGGTTGGCTAGCAGTAGTACAGGAGAATAAAGGAGTAGTTAATTATATGTTTTATAGCTAAGAGAAAGTATTTACTATAGAAATAACTTGTAAAAAGATATGGTAAATATAGTCAAAGGCGAATGAAACATAACTGGAGAGGGATGTTTCAGTCCACTAAAGCACATACATTCCTTTTCAGTGCCGCAGCTGGATCTATACCTGGTTTTTGGACCTGCAGCAGATTTGTCTGGATACGATGGCTATTTTTTCGGACTCGCTGATTTTATTTCTCAAAGATTTGAATTTGTGAAATATCTTCAGTTTCCCAGTTAAGTAATCTTTCTTGAGGTTAGAGCTAGTCGTTTTGAACTAAGATATCCATTAAATCAAATATTAACAGCAAATGCTTAGTTGGGAACCTTCGTTCTTTATTCTTTGTGAAAAGGTTGAAAATGAAACCGTGCATTTCCAAGAAAACACACCAAAGCTACTGTTTCTAGGATGTAAATAAGCGTAGCGAGCGTGAGTCGATGTAAATATGATGCAATGAAACTACCAACCGGCGCAAAAATTACCACAATGGGTAAGCATACAGCAAAATATTCCCAGGATTCCTGAAAGTACTCTCTTTTCGAGAATAATTCATCTCATTTGCGGACTGCTTATGAGAAGCAGTAATCACTTTTTTGTCGAAAATAAATAAAACTCACAAATGAAGGCAAATCATTACAGCACTCAGTGCTGTAGCTCTGCCTCTCAAAAAAAAGGATGTGAAAAAAGAAAAGTAAAAAAAGCAGACGGAGAAGAGTGACCTGCTGGATGGCGTTCTGCATAAAATGCCTCCAGAAGAATCCGACCATACTATTTGCAGCCATCAGCACAACGGACGTCGGCGTAGCTACTTTTTCGGTGATCCGAAAAAGTAGTGTGAGTATAGAGAATGAATAGACATCGATACCAGAACCCGCAACGCCTGTGAAAATTCCTAAAACATGTGTGAAAAATAATATTCAACAATTCTTTCTCTAAGATAGCGCCTTAAGCTATTTGAGTTTTGTAGAAGTTGTTTTAACATCAAACCTAATTTATCAATGTATTTGATGGATGCGAAATGTGGAGGATTACTCCTGCGGATGAAAATAGTAAACCAGTGACACTAGCTATCAGTGGAAAAGCGAATGTTGCATATCAGCAAACTACAGCATAATTAGCAGCGATATTCTGTGAATACGTTCTGGTGTGAAGGATGTAATTTCAGGAAATATATGCTAAGCAAAAAGCCGAGCGGGTCATATGACTTGGATGAGAGATAGAGCCAAAATAAACTCCAGGCGTTATCAGCCAATACAACATTGTTCAAATCAACTGGAAAAGTTGGAGAGAATCAAGCTGTGAACTGAAGCTATTTCAGAATATCAACTTGTAAAGATAATTCACAATATTACATGCCTCCAACAAATCCATTGGCTGTCAGGATAAGCGCCTTGAAGCCCGTGAATTGCTGAATCCTGCTGAAGGTTACACGTTTCTTTTCAGAGTTCAAAATGAACAGGGAGAGAGCGAACGAGAAAAACACCGAAACAAATGCCATCTTTTTTTCAGCCGCCGTCAACAGTGGATCCACAACCTAAAATCCTGCACAAGTTATTGATGAAACATGCACATCGTTCAAAGTCTGGATCTTGGTCCAGAAATTTCTTCTACCTTGGGATTTAAGAAAGCGAGTTTTGCGCATCTGCTTAAAAGGGAAGAGATTAGTTGTTCCACTGGTGGTGTTGAGATATTCTGCCATCAACTCGCTCGTAAGTAAGCTTCGAAAGCGTTTTTTTACTTTTATTGTAAAAGAAAAATTAATAGCTAACAAATAAATAATTCCAAAGGCTTCATTACCAGGAGTGAAATTTTTAAGATTTTCTTATTTTAGTCCACATTTTTGAAAATTCACAAATGCGAATAAAGTAGAAAAGAAACTTTTAAGTGTTCAGCGTATTCTTGCAATGTTTGATTTGTCTAGCAAATAATTGCCTGTTGCCCTTGCCGTTCCGGAATATGCTCAGCAAAGAGGGGCAGGAAGGTAAATGAGAAGAGCTGAAAGAAATTTGAGTTTGAGAGAAGGGAAATAGGCAGTCATTGCTTGAAAAGCGATACTGCAACGGATTTTGTCAAGAAAATTAGCCAAACTAGCGTTTTTGAAAGTAAGCAACAGAAGCGACCTGGATACCGAAAATTACTCCAAAAATTGCACCGGCTGTTGAGAATAAAACAGAATGCCACTCGACAAGGATTCCAGTGAAAAATATTGTAAATGAGGCAGCGCTTAGACCTGAAGTGCACTGAAGCCAACTTTTACATTCGTAAAAAAACACCGCAAGATTTGACAAAGTTTTCCGAACTTTTGAATTTTGTGGAAAATGAAACTGTTGAATATCAAACAATGATGAATCTGTGATACCGCATGACTGTATCATCAATGAAAAATCGCGAGCTACAACTGGGGTGATATTTAGCGCCAGCGTCATCACTGGAAAAGCCACAGCTCCGCCACCTTCGGTTGTCATCCCTGAAGAACCAAACATTTTAGGAAGAAAAGTAGTAAAATTTGACCAGACAATCCACAAATAGGCAAATGCTATTCTTTTTTTAAAGGTCCTATCTTCTATTTTTGACCAGAGACCGTTACTTATTACCTAATCGTAATCCAGGAATAGCACACCAAGAATATTTCGAAAAGGCTAAAGATGCTTTTTTTTTCAGGCAAACCGTTGAATTGCTAATCTCTTCAAGAAACGAAATAAACGTCAGGATTGCCAGCAGGCTAACCACCAGCCAATGCTGCACTGGTCAAAACAATTAGAAAACTGAGTGCTGCAAAGGTGAAAGAGCGTGCCGTGAATTCTGATCAAAGCATGAAAGTAAATATTTTTTGAAATTTTGTGTTAATTATCAAGTATATTAGCAATAAAAATTTGTGCTAATTATTAAACATATTAACAACACAACCGCCGTATCGGCGAGGTCCAATTTTAGCACTAAATAAAAATGTACATGACTTCACGGACCAAAAAATTCCTGTTTGCCGCTATTTTTTCAAAATATTTTCATACTTTATATATTATTATTACTGTTGTTGTTACTCGTCATTTCTGTTCGTTTCTTACGAAAATTTATTGCCAGTAGTGCGGCAGTTACGAAAAGAAATAATGTGCTAGAAATACACCCTGTATGAAAAAATCCGGCTGAACTACTGTCCAGAAAAAAGCGTCATTACGGACTTTTACGAGCTCAATTTCCTGCCCCATTTGTGCCTTTTTCATCCCGTATTTATCTTCTCAGCTAGTTTTTGTTTTATTCCTGTCCTACTTGTTTATTATATTATTTTCGAAGCTTTTCGTGGGCTTTAACGTGAGAAGGGGCAACAAGCAAGATATTTCCTTTTTGGAAAGTATATGTTGTATTAATTATAAAACTAGGAAGGAAAGTTTCGGTCTATGAAGTTGCATACATTCATTTCCACTGTAATTCATATTTGTTATCAATAACTCAATACTAAACTGTTAACTAAAAAAATAAAAATAACAGTTAATTCGTTTCTCCAAAAATTTCTAAATTTGCTTGAAAAATCTGCTGCTTGCATACTGACAGAAGAAAGTGTCCACTTCTTGTGTAAATGCAAATAGCCGGTTTCTGTCTGTAACAGCTTTTTTTATATATTTGGTTGCCCGCAGCCTAAGCTATACCAGTAGTTTTAAAATACACGCTTTCTTATGCGAAGACCGATGGATGAAGCATAGCAGTCATACCTCCGATAAGGGCTCCCAGAACCATAACAAACGACATGAGATATTTCGTCCTGAAATAGAAATAGAAGCGATAACGAAAAGCCAGGAGCCAATAGATCGTTTGGAAAAAGATGAATGGAATGAGAACGCCTGAAATGTAGTGAGGTTGTTACACAACATAAAACCTGGAATTCGAATCTGGGAAAGAAAGCTCAGTTACCATACTCCCTCGCTCATATTCCTTTCCCGCTTAATTCAGTTCCACTTTTTTTTTACTTTTCCGGCACGCTATACTTCAGATTAGTTTACTGTCCTAACGTAATTTGAAGTCTCTCAGCCGCTTCTGACTCATCTTGCTTCTTCCTGTATACTTTTCATTCCCGAATTCAGCCTATTTTCATTCAACATAACTGTGGCATTTACAGTTTACTAAAAGATTTGCACATCTTATACGTAGTGGATAGGTGGTTGTACTGACAATTCCAACTCCTAACCGAACCTACTTCTTTTACCATGCTTGTGGTTAAAGGAAGAAACCCAGTTTACGCTCAGTTCTGTTCATTAGTGTATTCAATACTTTGGTCAAAATCTCAGCTTTCTTATTTCTAACTTTCGGATGTCTTATCTTGTTAAATTATCAGCAACTCCGAAACGGAAAATTTGACGTTTGCTCTTGATTTTCAAAAAGTATTTTTAATCTTGCTCAATCCTAGTGCAGCCATTGTGTCAGAAAATTTAGATCAGGGGATTGTACCAAAAAGCTGTCGGTGCCTGTACAGGATACCGTCGATGCTCGATTGAGATTCCTCCTTTATGATCACCTGTTCTTCTTGCAAATACTTTTGTCCTACAAATAATTACAAGAAACAATTTGTGAAATTAGTCAATCAGTGGTGTGCGATTGCAGTCCCTAGCAACGCAGTCAGAATGGTTCTTAAAAGATGATATTTAGAACTCACTAAATTAGTTCACTGTTAATAAATAAAAGCCTTAATTAATGATCAACGAGTAAACGACTTGGTTCCTTTTGCTAAATTTATGAAGCCTTTGGCTTTTGAAAGTGCTAAGAGGAGGAAAAATTTTGGCAGGTGGATCAGAGGGAAAAAAATTTTCTTGATAGATTCTGAAGTAATATTAGAATAATCTTCAGATGACTAATCGCTCTCTTAGCAGGATAATTTTGACATTTTCTCGCTAAGAGAGCGAGCATTTACTCACTGAAGGACCAAAGATGGTAACATTTTCTTGCTAAACGAGCGAGCAACTACCTATGGATTATATCAGTATCACCCCTGTATCTGTCAAGAATAAGGACGATTAGAAAGGGAAGTAAGCCCAAACCATTTAATTGTAAATGATAGATTATAGATTATTATTATTATTATTATTATTATTATTATTATTATTATTATTAT
>UYRT01000191.1:0-11744 GCA_900617915.1 Gongylonema pulchrum
AAAAAAAAAAAAAAAATGAACAATGGAGGGAGTTATGAATTTAATTCAGCTGTATAAAAATTAAAATTTGCTATTTTTTTGCACGATTGATATACTGGTTCAAACAGTAATCCGCTTCTTTGCTCTGTAAGGTTGTATTACTAAATGAGATGGCCGTTGTCGGAAGTTGCATATCAAATCCGCGTGTTGTTTATCCGTTTGCACAATGCAGGAAACTCTTGAAAGAACGGTTCTTGTGTAAAAAGCGCCTTCAAATTTGCATAAATTGAGGTCATATTGGACATACTAAACTGTAAACTTTCCAACGCAGAGCAAGGGGACAATGGGAAGCAATTTGGTCTATTTCGAGAAGACAATACTCCTCAGTCGGGGGTCTCAGCGTACCACAGGCAACAATTTCATTCAAGAAACTGACAGATTAGATCAGCAAACAGTGGCTCTGGCCATTGCAGCTTGTGAAACCGATCAATCAAAACTCATCCGACAAACCGTCCACCCAGTAACAATTTATAATTCACAGCAGGTCAGCTTGGAACAAGTCAAAAGACAAATATGCCAGAAGAATAACGAGCAGGAAAAGGACTACAAAAAAAGAAGACTGCGCAACCACTAGGTTGAATTTCGTCTAAGAAAAGGCCAAACTTAGCCGATGGAGCACCTTTAAATACAGATTCTGGTCAAGGTGCTGGTACTCTTCTATCGCCGCAACAGCAATTATCATACTCTGTTTGCAATTGATTCAGTTTATGCACCAGCAAAGACATATCTACATATCTGCATGATGTTGTTAATCGGAATTATATGATTTGCTCAGTCCATTCAAAGATTAGTTAAAAGAAAACTTATGAATCGCCCAAAAGCGCAGTTTTGATCATTCTCGTGTCACTCATATATGCAAATTATCTCTTCAAATACGATTCTGTGATTATAATAAGGTTTTCAGGGGTCAAATGTCACACAGCAAAAGAACAGCAAAACCTTCACCAATTCCACAGTGTTTGGAAGATACGGAACTTCCTGCTCTTTTTTGCTGACAAATTCATTGGGGAATTTTACTCCTCAGCTAATCGCCGAATAATAATAATCGTAGCAGGAAATCTAATGTGCATGCATAATTAAAATGATGAGACGGCGATATCGGATCTTGCAGGTGATCCCGGTCCATTATGGCCCTCGATGTCTCGATAAAGCACAGAGCAAAAATTTGCATAAATGCAATTAAGCGCACCGCTTTTGAATAGCATTATCATGCAATATAAGGAAGCTCAGTGTGTTCTGAAGGCGAATATCGGCTTTAGAATCAACTCTTACGTACTTTTCTGTGGTTAAGGCTCACTATCATTCTTGGAAACATGCGCCGCTCAACCCAAGATACCTATTAAACAAAGTTCCACGAAGGAAGTTCATCACAGTTGTAAGCATAAAAAAACGTAAACTCAAAAATGGGACTTATATGTGCCCGAAAAATTTCAAAAATACATAAACTTCAAGACTTGACATAAAGAAATAAAAATTTTCCATCTTATAGAATCATCAGTTATTTCTTGCTGCAATCATTACATTTCAAATTAAATAAGACGGGGAGTACAAGCGTTCGGAGAAAATGAATAACACGATACAATTTGATAAAATTGAATATGGGACAGAAAAGTAGCATTATTAAATCATCTTGCTCACTAAGAACACATGGCTTTCTGAGTATGCTAAAATGACACATTTCATTAAAAAAAAAAAACTGTTTTAGCTACAGAAAACGCTCCTACCGCTCCCAACCCATTCCCTCCTCGATTGTCACTCTTTCCTCAGTGAATTCCACTGATGGAAAAGCCCGCTTTTTTTATGAGCGAAAACATAACTTTATTCTTATTCCCTTGGAGATTTATCAAGAAGTAAGAATGCTGTAAGACCGTGGAAGTGTCCTTTAATATTAAGAAAAAAACAAACTATATGAAAAGCAGAAACTGATGTTCAACAAATTAATTTGCACTTGAAAATGCCAAAGTCTTGGGATGCTTTCCTAGATGCCGAATAATCACATGCTTTCCAAGTGGGCATTCCTTACTTCACTTCCCCGATTACTGGACGAATATGCACATTTCTGAATATTTCAAAAATTTCATACTTTCTTAGTAACTGGATAACAACACACGTTTCTGGAGGGACTTCGTCCATAATGACTTTCTAGCGAAATTTAACTGTAGCATTAGAAAGTGAACAGAAATATGTGAATTTTTTGGATGTGTGGTGCGTTATTCGGTGACATTAAACAAACTGCCCGTTTTGAAGGACCAAGTTGCGCTTTTCATGTTACCGCTCAACGCCTCATTCATTCGTTCATCATTTAGCTGTGTAACAAAGCTGATGGTGGCGAGCCAAGACACTGAGGATGGCCGCATAGTAGACCGGACGGATCATTTAACTGGCGTCACAAAATGGTTTTTGATGAGTTCGCTGCGCTGCTTAAAAAACATTGCATTTCTTTGCCGGAATGGAAGCAACGTGAATCCTGTTGATAGAGGGCGATTTAGAAATTCTGCCGCCAATTGTATTTTGTGCTTTTTGCCTCGGTGCTATATGGGAAAGGGAAGCAAAGCCCTGCATATCGTGCTACAACCATAACGACCCCTCCAGTGCATTTTGTCTCAGTGCAAAACGGCCGCAACTCAGCCAAAATTAATCAGACAGGCTGCTTGTTTATAATCGGCAGATAGCATTTTTTGCGGTGAACCATAATAAATTCGAAATTATTAATAAATTATTTAAATGCATATAAAAATCGAGTGGTTGTAATCGGATGCTAATGTTATGTACGTTTTGTGTGTGTGTGTGTGTGTGTGTGTTGTGTGTATGTGCGTGTATATGGTTCCAGCATATTTCATATCACGGACCAATCGAAATTTATAATCTGTGTTCACAAAGGAGTTATCAGGAACTCGTAGCAATATCATTAGCCCTACTTATTAATTGCATTTATTTTCACATCACTCTTACCCAAAATAAAATCAGACCTAAAAGTAAAAACTTTCCAGTAAACGGTCGAATGGATTAGTGAGGGAAGTGGAAGAGAAAATTCTTGTTCATTTGAGGGTTAAATTAACGCCACACAACAGAAAGCACAGGTCATCTTGAAATCGCTGCTTTAATTGTACGAACAGTGTGAAATATTGGCCAGAAATCATATGTTTGCTTGTCTGTGAAACCACATGCTTTAAACCGTCAAATGTCAGACAAAGTCTGTTGGGAGGATACAATGAAAAAGCAGTATTTGCTTTCATCTACGGCCTAACGGAGGGAAGTTATGAAGGTGAGCAATGATCCAGAGGGAAGGTGCTAAATCCACTCGAAGACAAAAATGCTAAACTCAGATTACAAATACTCCCGCCCAAAAAAGACGAATAGGGAGGACATCCAAATTTTGAAGAGAAAAAACCTTTTCCTTGAAGTGCCGCACGACACTAGCTCTCGAGGGACGATACTTAGCTGTGTTTTTAGCTTTCAGAATTCGTTTCATTCTAGCATTTCGTAACTAAAAGAGAAAGCAGTGTATCTGAAATCAGCTCACATAAACAGAGTTCTTGTAGGAAAGTATATTCAACGCAGGCCGGAAGTTAATCAGGAAATACAACCAGACAGAATCTGAACGGCCAATTCGCCATGCAAAAATTCTTTAGTTTTTGGAAATTTTAAATCTGAAAGTAACTGATTTATTGCCAACAATCAGCGAAGCGTTACTCATTCCGCCAATTATCGGAAAATTTTATCACAGCCTTTCCGCCATCTTCCGAAAAAGTCGTGGTGAATCAAATTTAATTTAGTAGCAAAATTTTACGACTTGTACTGGGAGAGAAAGAGAGAGGTTTCTGCGAGCATCACCAATTTCTACTATTTCCTCTAGGTCGTGCTTTAAAAAAAGTTCTGCTCTTGTCCTGAGATGAAAAAATTCGAAAAATTCATTTATAGTATGGAACAAAAGCAGGCAAAAAAAAAGATGTAATTTGCAGTGGTGCTTGAGGATTTATTTTGCACGAAATTGGATGCTCTTCGACGTAATTCAATTTCAAAGGAGAACGGCCAGACAGCCTAACAACCACGTTAGGACGAAAACGCATTCCGATAATGGAAACTCCACTGCGACACGATTAACTTAATGAGAGCGAATCAGGCAAGCGAACTCCGATGAACAGCAGCACAACCATCACTCCTCACACTTGCTCCTTTTCTGAATCAATCCCCAGCGAACTGTCAATCACTGTGGTCCCAGCAGAAAAATGGTTCATAAAGGATCTTCTCAAACAGTTAGGTAAATTCAGCCAAGGATCACCGAACCTGAATCTAATGCTGGCCAGCAATGAATCGAGTGAAGAGACAGTGGACTTATGTGCCAATCTGAATGATCAAAATAATCGGGACGGCCTTTCACGTGAACCGACATTCAGTGACGTAAAGTAGTGATTTGGTTAATAGCCTCTAAACAGGGCATTACGCCCTCTTATCAAAACGGGTGCTAGCCAGTTATTGTATAATCATTAACAGATACCATCAGTATTGCCCAATATTCTGGTACTACATGACGCGCGGACGTACAACAGGACTGATTCGATTTTGTAATGCTGGTTTTTTAGTCATTTTTATACCCATTCATCAGCTGGCATGTATGTAGGATGACCAACTGACCTCATCCAAGCCGGTCAGTTTTTACACGAGAATCAAGGAAAAAGATGTAACAGCACAACGGCGGATAAATAAAAGAATCTTCTATGCAGCTACTACATTTCATTTAATCACTGTACTGGAGTGTGAAAAGAGCAAAGGGAATCACGCTGTTCGAAGCTCTAAACTAAATTTTTTCATTTGGATGTTTAATTTTCTTTGCAGTCTAAGCTTCTTGTATTAATATCTCAGGAACATTTGCGCAAATGAAGCTGATATATTGTTTATGTTCCCATTATTTATACAAGCTATGTTTATGTTTGTGGCTTTGTGACCCCACTTCGAACTACAGAATTCCGTATAAACAATCGGGTCTTCTGGTCAGGAACCACAACCACAAGAGCAAATGCGCCATCCAAAGCACCACTACCAAGAAAAATCGCCTCTGACCCGCTCTAGCGACCAGAAAGAAGAAATGATTTTTTTTTTTTTTTTGTTTTTCTGGATCAATACCTCAACTTTTCGTAAAATCTCAGATTTCAGAGCTGCGCAACAGAAATGTGCAAACATCTTTCTCCCAGCCTATCCGATACTGACTTTTTTTTTCGTATGCAACAGTCCATTAAATTTGGTTCAATCAGTCAGAAATTAAAACCTGCGTTTTCGATGAAGTTACAAGAATCAGTCGTAGTTCAAGCAAAGGGAAGCTGTTGAATTGATTTTGGCAGCAATTTAGGATTAAAAAATATTAGGATTTTTTTCTTAAAATTTCGACGATCTAAAATCTCAGGAAACAATAATCTGGCTGCTAATTTTCGAAAAAGAAAGTGAGTTTTGAAATTTACTGAGTATAACTATAAACTGAAGAATGGCGTATCTGATGGCAGTGAAGTTCCATGGTTCTTTGCAAACAGTAAAATTGAAGGTTTGAGAAAACTCGCTTCTCTAATCGTCCTTACCTATCAGTGGGACATCCAAACTCTCCCCACTCGTTTTCGATGATACACTGGCGCTGGCATACGCTAGGAAGTCAGATCCGAATTGGCTTGCTTCTAAGCAACCACCAGAAAAGCGCTGTCGATATAGCATACAGCTGTTGCTGGTACTTTTTACCACTCGGGATAGTGAGAGTACCTTAGCTTCCTGTAGTAAGTGAATGCGATGAGATTTTGACTAACTCAAAATTTAACCTCACAGCTCCTTTTGGTGGAAACGAAAACCGAAACCTTCTAAGCAAAGGTTCGCAAGAATCTTTGGCCCTATACAGTTATTGCAAAACAATAATTTTTAAACTACAAAAATATCGATACCCAGTTTCGCAGATTGTTTTCTGATGCGGTATACATGCATTTCGTCAGTCCAAAAGAAGCTGTAAAGCATTAGAACCTTATTAAATTCAAAAAACAGTTCCTACGATTTGTGTGCTTGCCGTGTCTTAGTAAGCTCATTTCAGCTTATTCAATGATGTCCTCCCCTTAAGTGTCTTTAAATCGCTCTTTTTCATGTGGCGTTTTGAGCGACAAGCGGAATTTGCAGCGAGCAGCACTGCCCGAGTTGTTGTTGCTGACTCCAAAATGAGGCATTATTTTCGGATTAAGGCAGAGTGGCCGCATATCCGAAATCATTTTATTCATCGCCCCTAAGCGCCGATTTCCCTCGATTCGCTTATTTGCTGACTACGCTCACATTTCTGCTAATGCCACTGCATTTGTAGTTTCACCGACCGAAAAGTTTTCATTTCATTGCATCCACTATTTAATTTCGACGTGATTACACACAGTGATGCTGCGAGTAATTATGGATGGTAGCAGTGATACAGCGTGGCCCAGAGATGGCGATAATTATGTGTTCCCCTCCCTTCACTCCTCCAACTACCATTGTATATGAATTATTATGAATGATAAATTTATGGAAGGGAGGGACATGACGAAGGGGGAGGGGAAACGTGAGGTGAAGTGGGGCAGTAGAATAGGTGTAACTGCCACTGCAACCACAACAACACTTAATAACTGCGGGCCACTCTATCCACAGGGATTTTTTCAAATTAACCAAAACCATTCAAGCGATGAACGGGTGGGGAGAAGCCGCAGGGGGAAGGGACAAAGTAGAAACAATTCGAACCTTACGAGGAGTGACTGCTGGATCATAGCAGCCCTTTGAGAAGCCGACAACTGAACAATGAACAGCAACAGTGAGTAGCAGCCCCGGGAAAGTATGACAAGAATCGCGAGCAAGAGAGAGAGAAGGTGGGGGCAGGCGGGGTAAGTGATGCTCCGGAGCGGTGCCCGCTCTCTGGATGAGCCTCATCAACAGCCGAGAATCACCCCTCATTAACAAATTAACCCGATGCCGTTGCTTGCTCATTCAACCGAGAACAATAAATTTTTCAAGCAATTTCCTCTTCTCATGTGCCAACCTCCCTCCCACCACACAGGCACCCTCCTTTTTTCGATAATTTCAAAAGATCACTTCCCGGCGATTTTAAAATTTAGTTTTCGATCAGAATCTTCACCTTTTTTACTTTAAACAGAAAGATGTGGCGGCTTTCATTTCTGTTTGTTATTTTATGCACTTTCACTGACAATGCACGAAGATCCATCCCCCGAGAACTATGAATTTAATGAGCCACCTGCCTTTGTACTGAACTGAAACACAAAACTCTATTTTTATGTTTCCGGAAACAGTTCGATGAACAAATGGTCCTGAATGTTATACGGACTGCATCGACTTCAGTGACCTCGGTTCAAATCCCATGAATGATGAGATTCCCCTACTTTGCTTTATAAACTGTGTATGGGATGGCGGGAGGGTCAGTTTTGCACTAAACGGAAAATCAGTGGAGCGAAGCGGATCTCTAATCGATGGCGCAAACTAAATTATACTTATCTAATAAATATAGTAAAATAACTGTTTCATGCACGCTGCTCATCTTATCACTGATAAGCTGTATTGTTTTTATCAAAGCATTTAGAAAAACTTAAATGTAGTTTCTCATTTGGATTTCACTTTAATTTTTAACACAAATGGGCCTTATTAAGCTAAGCTTCTGCAAAAAACACTATAAACTCGAATATTTACTGTATTTGACAAGCGCGAATATTCCGGATCAGGAGAGCCGGGGTAAAGGGTAATCTAGCGCTGCAGAGAAGTAAAAAGACTGCTAGTCAAGCAAACACAGGCCCAAACCCAATGATGATACTCATTTTTCCCTGACCAGCTGTCGCTAATTCTCAGGGGGCGCTTGTGAGTATTAATGCTTTTCTTGTAACTGTCTTTTTATAGCTGCTAGGCTCATAATCCCAAGGTTTCAAGCCAGCTTCAAAAAATTTCCATCATATCAGCACGAACTGGCTCATCAGCAGCAAGCGCTTTTCTTGGCTTCCTTGCTCTGTTCTGTAGACCCTATTTCTACTCTGGGCTGTTTCTTCTCAGTCTAATCTATTTTATCTCAGCACTTGTCGCTCTAGTAAAACCTGCAGGCCAAAACGGAGTTTAAAAAAATTAACGAATCCCTCGTCTGTTAACACTGCAGCAACGGCTTCTAATAACACCAGTCTTGCTATTGAAGTAGGCAAACTGCAGTTTAGGATTATGAGCCAATTCGTGCTAATATGATGGAATTGTTTTAAACCCAAGTTCTTTGATTTTGCCTTATGGATAAGTCCTCCTCGGCGCTTTAACTCAGCAGCTGTTCCAGTCCTAAAAATATCAATGCCGTTCTTTTTCTAAACAATTCTATTTAAAAAATATGCTCATCTTGAAGGCAAACAATGCCGAATTATCCAAAAAACTAAAATTTTGGAAATTGTTTACAGCCCAGAACAGCAATCAATCACTTTTCACAAGTTCAATAAAACTACACGGCTGTTTCAAGCGTGGCGTATCTTCCTTCATCATTCTCTTATCTGAACACGAGTAGCCCGAGCCAAAATTCGAATCTCAACAGCGATTAGAGCTAATCAGGAATTCGAAGGAAAGATGAGGCAGAAGAGAGAGTCGATTAGTTCAGGAATAATGCTCATTCACACAGTAAAGTATGCTGGGTGAGTTTTGCTGTGTTGGAAATAAAACCATTTTTAATTAAACAGCATTCAGGATGAGAATAGTTCGGGATTACAAAATGAGCACACTGAGGCTCACTGCTTCTCTGATACGTTACTGTTACTTCCCAACCCAAAAATCTTCATCTAAATGCTGCAGTGAAACCAGGAATATCAAATGCTCCCTGCGATACTGCTGTAGAGAGCACGCCACAGCAAAAAAGCAATTCTTCCATTTCTCCACTTACTGAACTTTTAACATCATTATTATTGTTATTATTATTATTGCTGCTATTATTACTGTTGTTGTTAATGCTGTTATTGTTGTTGTCGTTATTATTATCACTACCATTATTATTACCACCATTAATGCCACTACCATTATTATTACTATTACCATCAATATTATTACTATCACTTACTGTCATTAATATTTTCATCATTATTACCATTCATTTAACAAAACACGCTTCATTTTAATAAAGATTAGGAAAAGAGTAACTGCAGCCAGCGACTGATTCCCAATCCGTTACTGCTGGGTGAAATGTTCGCAGCGAAAGCAGGAACTTCGCCTCAAAAGAAAATCACCAGAACTTCAGGTGCAATTCCTTGGCCTGAGCAATTTTTTTCCTGAAATGCGAGCCTCAGCTCGAATACCAGGCAGTTCTCTCCAACTATGAACGGCGGTTGAGGCGCCCCTGTGACGGCCTGCTACAGCGCAACTGTTCCTTATTCGGCTGCTGCAGTGATGGTGCAATGTTGTCTTTGGATACCTCAAGTTCAGCGGCAATTCATTCAGTATGCCGACATTCGGTCTAGCCCAGAGACAGAGATATGTGGTGGTCGGTTTATGGACGTCTACGAGAGAGCCTTTCGTTCAGTGCCCGCAAACCACCAGGCTCTCGTCAGAACAGCTGCTCCGGATCACTTCCTATTTCTTCAGCACACTGTAGCAGCAGTAGCACCATTCTTCACATTTTCGATCACTTTAACACTCGATTATCCCTTGTTCCCTGCGTTCACTACCACTGTCTTTTCTGACTTATTCTAAGTTCCGGGCACGCATTTCGCTTCGAAATTCCATGACTCTCATGCGCAGGGGATACAAAAAAATTAGTGCAGGATTGCTTGGCCAAATTTTAAAACCGACTTTTAGAATAAAAAAGCAATTTTTACTTAAAGTCAGAGAAGCTAGTGAAAGCAGTATCTATTTAATCCACCAGTGGGTGAGTATCCAAAGCTCATCCATCGTTGCCACTAAAAAAACTGTAGCATGTCCTCTTTCCAATGTTCCAGTTTAATTCTGATTCATTGTAATTCGAATATAAGCAAGGAAAAGCTCTTTTCGCATATTATCCGTAACAGCGAATCTCAAAATTCAAAGGAATACTAGGAGTTTAACTGGCCGCATTTTCCCCAAGATGGCATTTCGATGCCATCCTGGGGAAAATGCGGCCAGTTGAACTGCGACCGATGCCGGCAAAAAAGGAGATTAACAGACACTTGCAAGATACCATCCATCAGTGGGCTTGGACATGTACCAACTCAGCCAAGATAACAGCTATTACCAGTGCTCCTACGACTACCACTTCAGAACATTTGCGGACATTTGTACTGGTGAGAATGTGGAAAAAGAAGCGGAGGAAATTGATGGTGGAGTGGCTCTTCTGGATGAATTGACCGGGCTACTTTCACTTAACAACGATGAAGAAGACAGAGAACAATCCCCACTGCTATTCCTTCTGCACCCGCCTTGTACTATCCAAAACCGTCCCAGTGACCATCTGCACCTTCCAAGTTTGCATCAGTAGCGATTTCTTCCCGTCCGCTAAATTCCTACGGCTTATCTTTACAGTGGGCTGGCTGAGGATCTAACGAAGTGGCGCAACGCTGGCTACAAATTATATTCCCCAAAACTTACCAAGATTGCTCGAACAATCTCTATGGGAGATGCACCGGCTGCAGCTCTATCAGACCCTTCGATCCCTTTTCAGTTATCAAAATTAGACGGCCCGTATATAGTAAAATATCGCTCTATAGGATGCCCTCTCCTTTTACTAGTCTTTTTCAAAGATTCCGGATGTTCCAGTTTTCAGAACTGTCCGTAATTCTATGCGCAGTATTCGATGTCCTCATTAAAGAGTTTCGAGCTCACACGCAAGTTTTACCTAACTTTATTGTCGCATGAATTCGTATCTCATGCCGTGACGGTCCTCATTTTCCAGGAGTACCGGTCCTCTACATTCTAATCTGTCTTCACTTTGTTTTTTACAATGAAATTTTTATCCCTTCAATTTTTCATATTCCTATTCTTTTTTCCTTTAAACACGTTTGTGATAATAACAGCAATAATAGTAGTGATAAATAATAATAGTAGCCAGACAAAAAACGATATTGATTATGGTGGTAATAATTCACCGACATGATAATTAAGATGAAGCATACTGCAACTACTAATTTAAATTCACAGATATAGCAGTTAAAAGGGTGGCATACTGCAACTAATAATTTAAAATGAACTATTCGTGAGAAGGAAACTGCCGAATTTAGTAATCCATCTGGAACCAATTTATCACCCAAACTACTCCACTCGTTGTCTTCCGGTTTTGGTCAGTCCATTTCGCACCCTCTTCCGCATCACGCATTCACCCTCCTCCAAACAAGTTCCCCTCGACCCTCTGTCTCCCAAGCCCCGCTCCTCCCCACCATCTACTCCTCTTCGTTTCCTGGTCTCCTCCTATCGTTTGCTGCAACAGCTTCACAATCACCTCACCATCGTTTTTGTAAAATTTTCCTTTGGTTAACGGAATGAACTGGGAGAGCTACTAAAATCAATGTTTTTCTCTATTCATTCTCAGCAGTATTTCTAGTCATCTCCGCAACTCCTATGAGATTTTCCAAGCATTCGTTTATCGTCATTAGTGCATAATTCAGGAGTAATAATAACCATGTAGCAATAGCAGTATTATGCATATAAGAAAATATGAAGGTCATTGTTGTACGTTTTTTTGTGACAATTAAGTAACTGACCGATTTGAATAAACAATCCTGGCA
>UYRT01000192.1:0-11735 GCA_900617915.1 Gongylonema pulchrum
CCCCCCCCCCCACCGTCCCCCCAAGAAATGGTATGACATGCTTGTACACGTGATACAAAAGCGCGCGAATGCTCATTTCACGTGTAGAAACTCAGTGTAAGTAGGTATGAAACATTTTCGTAAAAACAGCAGAGTAGAATCTCTGAGTGCATGATTATCAGTTTTTATGCGTTTCTGCATATACGCAAGCGCGAAAACTCATACTGACAAGATGCTGTCTGTGTCTGTGTGTTCGCACTTTCTTCAACCACTTTTAACACGAGAATTAGAAAAGCTGGAAGAATGAAACTTCGGGAGTATAAATCCACACCATGTGCGACCCTCCCGTTTTAATATCACCGTATACGTCTGGGTCCCACGTACGGATGGTAATGTTTCCTGTCCAAGTATAACTTAAAGATTTCAAATTCAGCCTCAAGATATGCGTGGTTCTCACATGCAGTTAATTTTTGGCGGGAAAATTACTCGCTGAACAGCTAGGCCACTTTCAAAGAAAAATCGTAAAACGGAAATTGTTCATCTCTTTTATACAAAATTTACGATGAGTTATGCTAGTGAGCCCACAAGATAGGTGTGCAACAACCACTCGTGCGGTTAACGACCTGAGTATTTCATGCCTGGTGCAAAACCGCATGATTGCACCGAAAAGCCTGGTGCATTGTAGCTTGGGTTTTGCACAAAGCCCGGTTGTTTCTCTAGTGAACGGCCATTCACTGAAAAAAAGCAAATTTGAAGGAAGTCGTAAGAGGATTATAAAATCCGCAAAATGCATTCCTTTTGAGCTTGCGATAAAATTGAGTCATGTTTGCATGCCGGAAATTTCACCTCCAAGCTGAATTAAGACCGCACGTGAATATGGAATATCCTTGCTAAGTTTCATCTCCGCAGATTGTCAGACAAGCAAGCAGCCAGTTCACTATAAATATCTTTGAAGTGCCTTAATTTTTAGCACGAGTGAAAATCGAACTCAATTTAGGCATACGATTTTCCATATAAACAACAACTATTCCGACAAAATTTCAGCCGCTTTTTAAGCGTTTTTGCAGCTATGCAATGCGGAAAACGCATATTGACGAGAGGTTGTGTGTGTGTGTGCGTGTGTGTCTGTTTGTGCGCAGGCCCTTCGTACCGATTTTTCATCTCGAGACCTACAAAAGCTACAGGGCTGAAACTGTGGAAACTTAATCTGCATGCACGTACGAGTCTTCGTCCCCAATTGGGCGGTCTTACCCGTGTGGTACCCACGTAAGAGCCCGCCAAAGCTTTTCACAGGTGAGCTGCTAACTCGGGAACCAGAATTGCTTGGGGGCTGAAATTTTAAGGGGATGTTCCTCGTCTAAATAGGCATTAATGAGTTCAATCCCAGCCCTCGGGTGAGCGTGGTACCCGCGTACGGGCCCGCCAAAAATTTTTTCGGGTAAGTTGGTAACTCAGGGACCTGAGAAGCTAGAAAGCTGAATCTTACGGTGACGTTCCCCGTCCACCTTATTATTGCAGTTGAATACTCTTATTTTTTCGGTCGTCTTTGTTACAGTTCTAGTTTCAGTCATGGCATTGCGCAATTGGATAAACGATGTGGCCGAAGCTGCGATTTTCTTGAAAAGCGTCCTGTCGACGAATTGCGCACACTCAATAATCCAATTGCTCAGGTAGGTTGGATCTTGCCTGGAAATCTAAATTTTGCGAACTTTGCTGCAGTGGATTAATCAATTCTTAGTCGGCTCACCTGAGTCACTCTCTGCATAAGATATATGCAGACATTTGCGAAAAGCGATTATGCAAAATGATTTGAGCTCTGATGCCTTGTCTCTCTCTTACTCTCTGTTTTGACATCATTTCTGCTAGCATTTGTTTATAGCAGGAAAAAGTTCCATCTACAAGAAATGTCTGTAGGTATCAGTTCATCTCTGAAAATTACTTGCCTTAAACTAGTAAAAGCGAACAACTGATTCGCTGAAAAGCATCAATGTCACAGTACCCACTACTAAAGGCAAGTTCTCAGAATAGCACAGCTTACACCTACTTCACTGTTACAGTATTTCGGCGCTGTTTCAAGATTTATAGTGCAAAGACGGGAATGGAACTCAACTGCGTGCATTCCTTGCAGAGGACACTTGCAATACCGAATAATTTAGTGGCATTGAGTGGAAAAGCCTAGCTGACAAATATTTATAATGGACAACTCCGTATGGGGTGAATCAACAAAAATTTAAGGCCTTTTCTGCAAACACGGACTGATACAAGGCAGCATTTCTGCAGTGATCTTAATTTTTGAAGATAGTTTATTTGGTGAAGTGTACTTTGCACCTACTTCTATGTATATGCGTTACTGCAATATATTACTCTACGAAACTGCTGAAAGGACCTAGTTGCGAGCCACATCAGGGGGCTGATGGGATCATATGTTGTTGCAGCCAGTTAATCCGGCAGCTCTTTTAAAGGATGACAATTTTTATGCTTCAGAAGTTTTTTATTTTTGTAGCAGGGCTGAATTTTTGATTCAAGTGCGATGATAGCTGATTTCTGTATGTATTTTTGTATGTAAAACAAGCACGTCTATTCATGTTTTGCATGTTTTCCAAAATCCCAGCTTCCAAGCTTTACTGGCCCTCGAGTTATTTTTCAGCCAAAATTTTTACTTGTCCGTACGTGAGACCCAGAGATGCTGAAGAGCTGAACTGAAAGTATTTGAACAGCACTTAGGCAGAAAACATCCTCCTGAAATTCCAGTTTCTTAGCTTTGCTATTCTCAAGCTAATGATTTTTTCACCAAAACTTCCATATGTCTGTAAATGAGACGCACGTGCGCGAAAATCGATAACACGTCTCTGGGTATACACTTGGCCAGAAAACACACTGGCAAAATTTCGACATATGAGCTTGCCGAGTTGAATACCTGGACAGGTGAACACACACACACACACACACACACACACACACACACACATACACACACACAACAGATTGCTGCAATATGTGTCTTTGCTGATTGTTGCAACGCTTTAAGACTGCCCTGCAAAAGTGTTAAATACGTACGTCTTATACATAAAAGTTTAATTTTTATGCTTGGTTTCACTAGATATTAAATATATTATATTCTTAATTTTACCTAAATAATGCATTCGGAGAATGAAGCTGGTTGTTTTGAGAAGTTATCAATATCTTCTGTGTGCGTAGATGAAAAGGGTGAAGCTAATCAGAGGGCGTAAAGTTTAATCAAAGAGGCGTAGAATTCAATCAAAATTAATATAGAATTCTAAAAAAAATTATGGATTTTTGCCTAAATTATCTAGATTTTTCTTTCACTTCTGGATGATAGTTGCATTTGTTCATTCAATTTTCTCAATTCTTACTATTAAATCAAGGCGGTTATAGAGTGTTTCCAGGTAAAGAGAAGTTTGAATGACGGTTAAGGTTTGGAACCAAGGTGAAGATTATAAATACCAGGTTAGGTAGCATTTTTTTACCGAGTTATAAAACTTTTTTTTTTTGGCAGTGAAAGCGTCACTTGCTAATTCTAATGTTTGCTAATTCCGCTTTACTTCAGTAAAACATGCAAAAGCCCTACTTTAAAAAGCTAGCAATAAGCCAGCTGGGCTTGAACAGATGCATCGTAGGTATCAGCAGGCTAATCTAATGCAAACGGTGAAAGCAAGGCAAAGTATGCAAAGAGCTGAGCTGGTTATGTTATGAGTGAGCGACAATAAATGGGCAATGCGGATTCTTGAACGGTGTACAAATAAGTTAAACGGACGCTAGAAAAAGCGATAAAAGAGGACTAGAAAGGCAGTGGCTTATCGGGGAATGGTAACGCGAAACTTAGCTAAAAATGCGCAAATTTGGCAAAGGAGGTAGAAAATATATTTATAGGAGGCACAGAAAAAAAGAATACAAACGTTTTATAAATCAAAACCCAGGTAGCGATGCATCAGTTTGCCTGTGCGATCACGCGCCTTTGCATGACTCAGTCATGTAGGGAGCCTAACTGGTTGAGTGTGAAAGAAAAATATTCTCGTAAAGTTGCGCTCTAATCATCTTAATTTTCAAATTAGCATTTTGCTAGCGGTAGCGAAATCTCAACTTTGACATATCTGCACACGTGATATAGGCGTGCTTTAAAGTTTAATTTGAAATCTTTAGTTTAGAAAAAGGCACAGGAGATCCTCGCGAAGTTTCAGCTTCCTATCTTATTTAGGCATCATTATTTTTGTAAGAACCAAGGGTGCGTGAATGTTGTTTTTGAGGTGTTTGGACTGCTCGTAGGCTAAGAACATCCCTGTGAAGCTTCTGCGATGCTGAGTTGAATGTGGATGACAAAAATTCGAACACGCATACCGACAACCTCTCGACAATACGAGTCTTTGCATTTACATGAAAATGCAAAAACCATAAATACCGAGAAAATGGCTTAATGTTAATAACTAGAATATATGAACATATTTGTGAAGGTGAGCGTGGGAAAACTGACCGTACTGCCAGAACATTTTTTAATATTTTGTCAAATTTTCACCTTAACTCTACTTTTTTCCTCAAAATTTAAGTTTTTTTTTTGTCTGCCACTTCTCCCCTTTTTTCTTTAAACTATGAAACTTGGAGAAATGTTGTTAAATTTATCTCAGCGTTTTGCAGTAGTTCATATACCTTCGACAAAATTCGCTGACGGAAGCCGTATGATTTTTGTATACGTGCTGAAATCACTAATGTTAAATTTCTCGAATAGGTGGTGAGAGTGCACTAATCAAATTGTAAAGTTTGATGGCTGCCGTAATGCTTTATCCGCTACTGTTTACTGCATTTGCCTTTCCTCTTTAGCTTAACTATGTTTTGAGTTTTACGATGGCTGACACTCTGTGTTTTGGCTACCGACTTCTGAAATGCCTTTTATTAAAGCCTCCCATAAAGCATCTGAAGCTTATATAATGAGGATTTCATGAGTCAATCCAGCTTTTTTTTCTTAAATGTACCAATGCTCTTCATACAACACAAAGATGCCCTACTGGGATATCAAACTTACAGATTTTGTAGACGGGGTACTCTGAATCGCTCGTGATTTGTAGTAACCGGCTGTAATGCGAGATAGAGCTCAAACTATATTTTTAACTATTCAGTGCTGGGGTCCGAAAACAGACTGATCTAGAAGCGGTATTTTTCTGAGGACGTTTGCTATCATTTTGCGGGCCATCAACCGTAAGATGAGTTTCTGCTTAGACACGGGTCCTGCGTATAGGTGCATTTAAATGATCGAACTGCAACATCGCAATCACACTACGGTAGCACAGGTTACTTCTCTATGCGATCGAATTATACAAAAACGCATGCTTATACCGGAAAGCACAATGCGTTGCTACCTGGTTTATACTCTCTTGATGATAAGAAAACACTATTCGTGTAGCAAGTATGTTTCAGAAAATCGAAAATAAATAAACTCGGCTGTTGGGATGAAAAATATTTAAACTACCACCTTAAAAAAATCGAACGTCTGTCGTAGCTGCCTGATGCAAGGAGAAGTCTCGTCTTCCTTCGTCCCCATTCCTCCCATGCCATCGCCACTTTCCATGGCTACACGACTCCACCTTTGCATTAACACAGCCAGAATGTCTTTGAGGAAAACAGTTTTAGAGAACTGAATAAAGTTGTTCCGAAGAGCACACTGAGATGTACATTTGCAATATTTATTAATGCTTAACACTGAAAAGTTTTGGTGCCACAAATGTAAAAAAAAAAAAATGATTAATTGACACAGGCAAGTTTCTAAGAAAAAAACCTTTATGGACCCCTTTGGCTACCTTACTGCAAGCCAGAACTGTGAGAAGTTGCTTGCAAATGGATTATCAAAATATATTTAATGGCTTTAGAAGAAATTCAATCCAAATCCTTTCATAAAATGTGTCTTATTAACAAAATTGCGTGAAGTACTACTTGTGCACAAAATAGTTCCTAAGCAACCCGTCCCAGACTCTGTTGTCCCCGCTCTTCCTCCAATCCCGCATAGCAGATTTTACAACAGGAATACTTTTCCGCGACCGGCTTTTAAACGTTGTTGTTTTGTGGCCTATGTATATGTATCCAGGTTTAAGGTGACTGTCGTAAATGTAGGAAAACAGAGCTGTGAACATGGGTATTGTGAGCTATGGCATTGTGAATATAAAGCTTCATGCTTTACTGCATCATCAAAATAAACTCAGGTCTCATAACAAGTTGTTTTGTAATAACCCTGAGGCCTTTGCAAATAAACAAATGCAATGAATACTCTGTAGCAAAGCAATGTGCGTACGTCAGGATGATTCGGTGTTCCAGCTGGTGAAGTGGGGACATAGGATTTTAGTAATTTAAAAAATTAGCTCCAGGAATTCATAGTATGTCGACTTGAACATGACTCTTTGTCATTTTTATGTGTTTTTGCTTTGCAGCGCTATAGCGCTGCTACAGTAAGCAAAGACGTATATTGTCGAGAGGTGATCCGTGTGTGTATTTGTGTTCGGAAGCGAATCAACTCTGTCACCCCTTTTCAACTTAACAACCAAGAAGGCTGGGAGACTGAAATTTTGGGAACATATTATCACCCTATTTGCAACCCTCCCGTTCTAAAATTTTCGCCCATACGCGCCTAGATTTCGCTTATGGGCCCCGGAAAAAATATGCAATTCTTTGGCAGGAAACGATTTCGTTGGCCAGACAAGATAGAAAGCTGGAAATTTGCAGTGATATTCTCCGTGTATGTATGAGCTAAAGATTTTAAATTCAGCTATAGCACACGCTTATGCCGCGTATGGTCACGTCAAATTTCGCAGTTAGCACTGTGCTAACTTAAAAATTAGCCGGAAAACAGTAGCTAAAATTTTGTCAAAATATTTGTTGTGCATATGGAAAATTGCACATCTAAATTAAGATTTGCGTTTACGCCACGACTCAGAAGACTTCAAAAATATTTATAGCGAAGTGGCTGTTTCGCTAGCTAGACAATCTGCGAAGATGAAACTTTGCAAGGATATTCTTTGCTCACATATGGTCCTAATTCAGCGTGAAGGTGAAATTTTCTGCATGAAAACATGACAAATACTCAACTTGCTGCAAACTCAAAAACGAGTGCATTTTGCAGATTTCATAATCTTCTTCCGACTTTCTTCAGATGTGCATTTTTTTCACGAACGATCATCCACTAGAAAAGCGACTGTGCTGCATGCAAAAAACTGATAATAATGCACGCTGGAGGTCCCATGTGGCTCTTTGAAATAACTCCTTGACCTCAGCTGACGCCCTTCTCTCCTGCGTGCGAGAGAAGGCCAAAACGCAGCCAATGTAAGTCCAAACTAGAGCACAGGAATCAGACCTGCTGTTAGCGAGTCAGCGCAGAAACGCATAACCGCACCAGCAAGCGTGGTATGTTGCAAGTTGGGTTGTTTGTGCACAAATTACGATGATTTACGCTAGTGGGCGCACAAGGTAGGTGTGAAATAAAAACCATTCACGCAGTTAACGATCTAATTACTTTATCGTGATTTGCCTGGTGCATTCCAACCGCAAGTCTGGTACGCTCCAGCCTAAGTTTTTTAATAAAATAGTATTGCATTTTATTTGTTCCTTTTATAATTATCTGTCCAGCAGTAACTCTTCTCTCTAGTAATATTTTATAACATTTTTTCTGATAAAAGATAGAAGCAGTATAAAAATTTTACAAAAGGTATTCCGGTCCTTACCAGTTTTCGGATTTTTTACTTATTTTGACGCATCAAAATACATCACCCACCAAAACCAGTATCAGAGTCTACTTGATACCTGGAAAGGTTGCTGATTAACTGTTAATTCACATTCGGGATGCTCTCCAATGACGTAGTTGAAAACCGTATCACTTTCTTTCCTCATCATTTCATAGTTGTTTTGTCTAATGCTGCATCGTACAGACAACGTTCTGGTTGTCCTGACATTCTCTTTTTTTCCTAAAATCACCGGCTCAGTTGCTCTCTCCACAAAAATGACGAGTAATTATTTTTATAAGCATGATTATAATTATAATAACAAAACTACTGTGCAAGAGATTTGTTCGCCTGAGCATTACGCAATGACACTCGTAAGAAAGTGAGCAACTACATGGACGGACAGACTGAGGTGGCACATAAGCTTAACAGAAGGTGTGTAGCGATGCAGAGCATTTCTGAGTAATCTTATGGAAAGGCGCATACGAAGACATTTGTATTATGAGCTAAGTTGGAGAGGAAAAGATTAATAAGTGTGGGAAAAAAGCTTTAATATTCCGGCAACATAGAAATATCATCAATATAAAAACATGAATAAGCGGCAGTTTTTAATTGCTGTTAGTTTTATAACCAAAATCTTATAATACCATTGATTTAAAAATAAATTGAGAAAATCAGACCTAATAATTAGAAAACGATGAAGTAATTTACCAAAAACTACAAGAAAATATCAGCAAAAATTTTTTGGGACTTGGTTAGACAAATTTCGAGATTCTGTTACGCAAAAGAGAGAGGCATAGTTGAAGTTACTATCATCAAAGTTGTTTAGAATAGTAGTATAGATTCCTAAAGATACTGAGGAGGCGCTGCATTTTGAGTTCAGGGACAGCAGACCTATACTGAAATGCCTGCTGTTGACTAGTGCCCATCGTTTCCTTTACACATAAGCAGCGCGCCTCTGGTTACAAAAACCATTTTCTTCTCTACGCATAGGGCTCACTGATTCAAGTGATATTCGCAGCAAAGCAAGCGTCCTTTGCCATTTTCGGCCAGGGGAACAAGGAGCCTTCTCGCTTTAGCGGATTTTTACTTGTTTTTGCAAAAATGTTATGCAAATGAAGCCACTATGGCAAGCTTATATCCTTCTAATGCATGCATTTATACGTGTGCGCATGTGCGTGCATTTGTTTGTATGCGTCTGTCTCTGATTGTTTATGCTGTATGTGTATGCATATATGTGTGTTTGTTCAAATAACTCAGTTTTGGGACTGCAAAAGCCACTAGACTGAAAGTTTGAGGAACAGCCGCTGAGTTAGCATAGGGCCAAAAATTTCAAAGTAGCTTTCAACTTCCTTCGTGTCCTGTTCTTCCATCTAGGATACAAACCTAGATCAATTTCACAGCCTGAGAATAAAAACGAGTCTAGTCACAGACTAAGAATTTCGGGCCTTCACACCAGTTGCCGCAGAGTGAATTAGACTAACTTTCTGACCCACTGTATCCTACCAGAAAGTTCACTTTCAGCCTGCTTCTGTTGAACACCGGGAGAAAAAAGAGCATGACGGACCCGAATTTTGGACTTTATATGTCAGATAGGTCAAAACACCAAGCTGATGAAGTGCTTTCCAGTTCTGACTTTTTTAATTATTGTAGTATCCTGCACAACATTCCGGTAGCGATGTATCTTTTTATGTAACTGGTTACGAAGCTACTCTTCAAGCCTCCTTATTCCATCGCCCTTCCTAGCATTTACTCTACTTTTTTATCAGCCACCATGTTTCACTCGCGTACTCCATGGCTTCATCAAGAATACTTTGAAATGATAGGCACGTTCTTCCGGTCTGCTACCATGAAAATTCATGCCGTGCTGTAGAATTTTCAGTCGCTGTCTCACTTTCCATGTTTAATAGAAGCTTCAATAAATCTTTCGGACATGAAATTAAAATTTGGACTTTCTCTGGGCAGTTAATTTCATTATTATAAAACTTGCTTGGCTTACAAAAATTTCCGAACCAATATTTATATGGTGGTGTTTATTATTGAAAAAGTGCGCTGTTTGGTTTAGGAAATGCCTTACAGAAAAGCTCTTGTGTCCATTAGCTGTCTCCCACCCCCTCGTTTCCACCTCCATCAAAACCAATTGATGTCTGTGCATTGCTCATTTCCTTTCCTCATCCTTCCGGTTTATGATGGATTTAAGCTGCTTGGCTTCATTTAGGCTTGAGTTTTACAGAGCGCAGTTCCCGGGATGTGCTTGTTTTCCACCTGGAGCGCTCATTCTTAGCTTCTTAATTTTTTGCAGAAACAGATGTTCTCCGAATTTTTATGCGTTTTTGCCCTGCAGCGCCATAGTTCTGCTACAATGAGTAATAACTGGCTAGCGTACCGGCTGCAGATGTGAAGATGCGTTTTTGCCCAATTCGCCCAGCAGTTTTTGCCACTAACGACACTGTTTTTCTGGTTGATGCTTCTAGCTAAAAGAATTGAGACTGGCCACCACGAATGTCAGAAATTATTACAGTAATTCCCTATCCGCGCTCAAAAAGTCCAGCATTCTAGTGCTTCAGTTGCGGAGATACGTCGATTTTCACGTATACGCACGTAAGTGAGCGTCGTTTTTGAGGTTGTGGGCCCGTGCGTATGTGTAGATTATGTCGCCAAAATATCAGCCTCGTAGCTTTTGTAGATTTCAAGATGAAAAAAAAAAAAAACATACTGGCAAAATTTCAGCTTCAAAGCTTGCGTGGTTGGCGAGTTGAAATACCCAGACAGACGAACACACACACACATACACACACACACACACACACACTGTCAGGGTCGTTGCAATATGCGTTTTCGCTCTAGTGCTGCACGGCAAAAACGCATAAAAAGTGCTATACCAGCCAAATAGCTTATGTTAGCTTTTTGAATGACTCCCACATAATTCTTAATCACTTCATTTACAAGAACTCGCAGCACTGCATTCAGCTTTTTCGTAGTCGATGAACAGGCGACAAAGAGGGAGCTGGTACTTCCTTGCACTTTCTTTCATCTGATTCAGAGTGGGCATGTGATCCATCGTACCTGCCTACTTCGGAATCCAGTTTGCTCGCTCGGCAGTTGTTAATCGAGAAGTCTTCTTAGTCGGTTATTGATAATCCACGTAAGCAGCTTGTAAATATTCGAGAGCAAGCAGAGCGGGCGGTAATTCTTTAGATCTTCCTTATCACCCTTTATGTACGGCACAGCAGAATGGTTTTCGGCTCTTTCCAACTGCTAATTATTTTTCATCTGTTCAGGTACAGACTGAATCGAATGGCTTCCAAAGTTTGTTTCCACTGGATCTTATCAGTTCGATGTTAATGCCATCATTTCCGAGTGCCTTTCTACTTTTCATTTGGAAAGCTGTCTGCCTTACCTCACTGACAAACACTGGAGGGATTTCCTGCTTGGTGACGTGAATCGCTGGTGCTGGAATGTCGGTACGTGATGTAAACAGATCTGTGTAGAATTTTCCACGGATTTCCTCCACATTTGTTCGACTCGTATCGACATCGGCTTCTGTCCTCCAGCGCTGACTTTAGGATTGTGCAACTATAACTGTCACCGGCGTTGGGCTATGCATTTTTGAACGGTTTCTACCTTCCATTGACGATTGTTTTTTTCGAGATTCTCCTTCAACTTTTGCTTAATATGCCTGCAGAGAAGGGTGTGCTCCGCATTTTGTGTGATATTAGTGATACCACTGGAGTGCACTTAAACGAAGAATATAATTGTAACAGATGGAGGGACTGGCAAAAACTAGGAACTACCATCTCCCTCTTTGTCTCCTATTCATCGATTAGGAAAAAGCTTTCGATAGCGTAGAGCTGAATGAAGTGTTGTGAGCTTTTGTAAATGGAGGGATTGACGAAAGCTATCTATGGGGTCACACTTGTCCCGAAAACACAGCAAAATTTCGACACCATAACTTGCCTGCTCGCCAAGTAGAAATACCTATACAGATGAATACACAGACGCCATGCACACACAGGATCGTTACCATATGCGTTTTTTTTT
>UYRT01000193.1:0-11716 GCA_900617915.1 Gongylonema pulchrum
AAAAATTTTCTCGTGTAAGTTGCTAACTCGGGCATCTGAGAAGCAAGAAGACTGAAATTTTGAAGGGATGTTTCCTGACAGTCCTGGCGGCCAGTCTGAAATTTTTTTAGCTAAAAGCATTTGCCGCAAAAAACAGTGCCATTAGCGACAAAAATCTGTGGTGAACTATGCAAAAAACGCATCTTCGCACGGGCGGTCCGTGCTTCGGCAAATTATCTTATTTTAGCAATAAAATTCGTGAATTAATTTAACTGCTGTGCTTTTTAATTGAATTTATCAGATATTTTGATGGAAGCATTAAGCGTTATTTCGCAGTGTCGCTTTCAAACAGTGCAGTTGGCAATTTTACAAAGTGCTTTCTAACCAATGCTCATTGCCCGATGTTCAGCCTACAAGCAAACGTGGCATCGTTTTGTCTCCTGAAAGAACTATAACTCAAAGGTTTTCCTGAAAGAGGCAACAGACAAGGCTTTAGCCCTTTGAAGATGTCACTGGTATGTTCTGGCGACTACCATCATTCTGGAGCGTTGCTACTGCTAGACCGCTAGAAGAATTAGTCTGACAAAACTTAAAGTTTTGTATGGCAATTTTTCGACAAAACAGATTGCCAGTAGAGTGATTGCAAGGCTATTCAGCATCAGTCAAAGCGACTAGAAAAGTTGCTGAATGCAAGGCCGGAGAGTGATACTATGATTCATTAGCTGATCAAAACTTCAAAGTAACGTTTTATAGATTCTTTTTACCATTCAGTACAAGTCTCCAAGAAAAATGCAAACGTGTGTAATGTGGATTTTTTTTCACTTTGTGAATTTTCTTCACATTGCACTTGGGCTCATTTCGAGCACTCAAGTAATCTAGCCAACTGCACTTCTTTGTTTAGCGCTTTCTGAAGGACGATTGAAAAAGTGCATCGCAACATCCAAAAATTTCTGGTAGCAGTCCTGCAAGTAATTTGTTATTTCATTTCAGTTTTACCCTCATAATCCGTCTGCAATGGGTGGTATATTTTTCCATGAAGTGGCTCATTTAATTGGAGTACCGCATCACAATGCTACTGATCTTATCGATGTGCCCAATTGCCAGTGTCCGAAAGTGAAAAATTCTAAGTCCGCTGGTTGTCTGAAGATACCGTAAGCAGCTATGCGTATCTTTATTGTTTTTTATTCATTAAAATTTCAAGAGCGTTATTCAAAAAAGAGATTCTTATCTTTTGAGCGGGAAAGAAAATGTCGTGATTATTGGCTCCACCATTGAAAAACGTCCTGAGTGTAAATCGCTGGTCAACAAGCAATCATTTCACGTAACAACTAGGTTTGTGCCAGAAGTATGACTTTAGTGTATTGCAGAGGTTACGATCATGACTGTACGCTGCAGCAGATGGTCAACATGTTGGAGAAGAATCGTTGCCTGAGGCATACCAAAAAACCCTCATTTTTTACGTCAATTACCGATGAAAATTCGTTACCACTATGTGGTAATGGTGTTATTGAGGGCATGGAAGAATGCGATTGTGGTCTGGACAAACTTTGCTATAACTGGAATTGCCGTGCTGAAGAATGCAAACAGATCGTGAAAACTTGGCAGATTGTTGGTTATATTCTTACTTAATTACTTAAAAAGGCTCCTAGTTCTCTCTTTCAAATTCGAAATGATTTTCAGTGGTGTTGCTGACAGTCATACCATTTCCTTGTTTATTTTATGGTTGTTTTGACCAATGCTCAGATCCCTACTGGTCAGCTTCCTGACGATCCTGATATTCCTGTCGTCTCCAGAACGGATTACCGATTCGCCCGACAGAAGCAGTTTACTAAATCTTTAGTCACTTGTAGAATCAATGATGTGTGTTGAACATCACCGCTTCGTCTCCAAGTGTTGCCATTCCCAAGTCACACTAAGGTATTGTGCCGTCTGCGAAATCTAGTTCTGCTCTCATTGCAGAAAAAGGTCCAGAAGAGATTGATTCCACAATGCTTTACCGCATTTCCTGAAAAACATTTATTGTAGTATCTCAGTTGCTGCGCAGCTGCTATGCTTGTCATGGTTGCCACCGTTTATTATACTTATGGATGCTGCCACCGTTGTATTTTATTGCGATGCAAACTTGCTTGCTGTTCGATTCAACATCTGCAGCTCCTTTCTACTCTTAAATCAACAGTTTATCCGAAAAGCGGGTATTTGTGGCACCACCGTAATGCACGCAACTACACAGAATCGCTGCGTCGAGCTGGAAACAGTTATCTCGGTGCTGCTAAGCATCACCTCATTACAGCACCACATAAGGTAAACCAGTCTTGGCTTTTGGTTTTTTTATTTGAATTTGGAATTTTATAAAATAATTTTTTAACAGAAACTTATAAGTCAATTTCTAACTGAAATCTTTTGCAGTAACTTTCTTCACACAGTGCTGCATAGAGTTTGACATTCTTTTCAGACTGAACGAGTCAATAGATTTGAAAAAGCTTGCTATTTTGAGATGGAAAGGGATTAAGAGCTAAGATAGGGGACATTGATGAAAGCTGAGGAGGAGGGATACCATTGTCAAAATCCTCAAAATGGGATGAGCCTGCGTGAAAGAAAAGCTAGTTACATCCAAACAAATCCGAAAGCTCAAATTTATGTAGAAAGCCATTAACTGCGTTGCAGAATACTGAATTTATTCGCTGTAGTAAATTTATTGTGGTGCTAAAGCTTCCCCAGAATGATCTGTCCTCGTTGCTAAAGTCGATGAGTTGCTGTGAAAGTTTTCGGTCGTCGCTCTTTACCACTGTAAAATAACGCCGAAAAGTACAACGTTGGCAAATAGCGTTAAATAATTGCACTACCTCTGTACAGTGTGGGAAGGAATCAGTCGGGAGGTACAGCGTCGAGAGTAATCAGTTGAAAGGTGTAGCCAGAAGGCAACGCCTAGAAGGATGCTGCCGTAAGAACATTTAGATACCAAAAAATGCCCCATCTAGCTCTGGAGCATTTCAACCGCTCAAAAACCGTACCGAAACCAGTAAGACCACCACACGTGTATCGCTAGCTCTTCATGGATAATCGACCAAAAAGATGATGCAACCTTCACCAATCACAGTTGCTCTTACCAAATCTTGATCGCTACACCAATAAGAACAGTACAGTAATAAACAGTTACGGAAACATGAAAAAGAAGCGAGAAGTCATGAAAATTTGCGGAGACATTTTGAAGGGATCTTGACGTACTTGAGAAAAAATACTAAAAAAGAGACAAATCATTGATCCGCCTGAGGAGCAGCAGTTTAAAGCAATTTAATTGGATTGGAATTCTTTCAGGCTTTGACCTCACCCCAAACTATTCGGATCTGACATACCATCGGTAAGATTTTATTTCACTGCGATTTACCGGGCTATGTTTGCTATCAAGTGATTTAATTTTGCAGCTTGATGCAAAAAGCATCGCAATTTTGATCGCTCCGTCTGACCGGGAGTGCCTGGTTCGCAAGACAACGATTCTTCGGCCCACGCGGCCACCACCACCACCACCTCCAGCAGCTTGTGCCCGGTGAGTTACAGTATCTAAGATCTGCTGTGTAATGAACTCTGTATCACTGTGAACAGTTAAAAGACATGATAAATATATTTTACATATACAATACAGCAGATCTTTTCCTAATGGGATTTGATCAGTAGAAACTGTTGGAGCCTTTTCCTGATTGATTAGTGGCGTCCTGTTAAAACCTGAGGGCCTCATCTGCAGTACGCCACTTTTTTAGACAAAACTACGCTTGTATAACAATTTTTTCTAGGGATTTTCACATTTTTTTTTTCTTGGAAAAAGTCAAATTTTCAGAACCGCGTTGCATCAAGCTATGCCACAAATTCACACCATTTCCTGCTCGTCACTCCTAAAGCAACCGCCCCCGCTACCAGTGAAACCGCAGAGCCCACTGCTGGAGGCACCTGGCACTAGTGATGATATCTACGAGTTACCCAATACTGTGCGAAAAAGGTAGTTGTTGCAATAACTTGCAGTTTTAGTTTGATCAGTTGAGTTAGGACCTTCAGGAAGGCAGTCGCAGTAGACGCAAAAAATCGACAAAAAAATGATAAGATAAATGATTAGCGGTTGAACGGAAAGTGATACTTTAATAAATGTAGGGCGTTATAGTGAAGAAAGAAAAGAGTAACGACAAAAGCAGATAAACGAGAAAGTATAACAAATTTAGAGATGAGACGTTTCAGACTCTTAAGTCATGACCGTAGGAGTTCAGCATAGCAGTTCAGGACATTGTCATTACAATGGTTAGGCCGCGAATTAAAAGAGGACTGAAGAAGAGGGGGGAGATAGGGGATATGGAAGAGCGCGAAAAAATGAGGAAAGAAAGATTCTGTAACTTATAAAGATTTATATAATAAATTGTGCCCTCAAAAAAAAATTCCATGAGTTTACTACTTTTTTACTGAAATCGTTCTCATTTGTAGTAGGATATTACACTGAACATCAAACAGTCTAAGTGGTTTCTCAGCGCTAACCCTTATTTACCACTGCGTCACTACTTTTGTGCCAGGTTATCTATGATATCTTCGATGGTAGCTCGATCCAGCACGATGGATTATCTGCTACCACTGCAAGAGCAGCGTAGTGATCAGGACGACAGCATATCACGGAAATTCGATGATGATTTTGATGACGATCTTGATGACAGCGACCTGGCCATGAAGTCGTATCATGACGGACGGCCAACGATTAACTATGCACCAATTATTCCCGCAAAGGAACGTATTCTACTCAAAGGTTTTAATCGCGTCTTTTTCTCCACTGGCTCCTGCACTTAACATTCACGATAAATTACCATGAGCTTTTCGGGAAAAATGTTGTGATGCCACGATTGTATCTCACGGTATTTCAACACTGCTTAGTCCATTACCACAGGGCGGGTACTTGGGTCGGAATTTTATGGGGACAAAATAATGGATTTATGTTAAAGTCAATCAGCTTAATTACCTATAGTCTGGGCGTTTTCTTTGTTTTCATAATATCTGCAATAAAGGAGGTGAAAACGGGATTTCATTTTGCACACTTGACATAATTTTATACAGCAATCTAATTACAGTGAAAAATGAAATAATACCACGTATGAAATCGATACCGTCTCATCAGCTGGAGCAAGTTGTGAACTTAACGGCTCGAGAGGAATCCTTCTCTTCGAGCGAGTCCAGGAGTCAGCTTTGTCAATCGGACGAAACCGTTAGCACTGAGCTGAGCGAAGAAGATGAACGATGCTCTTCCGTTTCTGATATTGTGCGCAAATTTAATCGCCGAAGAAGTTAATGGTGAACTCCCAGAGTTTTTGTACCATTAACCCATTCGACGATAATGAAATTTTAGAAGATCCTATCGCAGTGCGAGGGCAATGCGTCAAATTTCCTGAAATCACGAAATGTTGGCATGAGCTTATGGTCATACAAATTGTTCTGTCTGGAATGGTTGTGCGGCTTCTAGTTGCTTCCTGGTTTCATCAAACACTCTGTATTCATAACATCATATTTTTCATTAAAGTCAGTTAAGAGATCCTTGGAAGTGAAAATTACCACCAGCTCAATGACCACCATTGAAACATTAATTGATTATTTATTCCAAAGTTTTTAGATATCTCCATAACTTTTCTTGTGCAGGGATTTTATTCAGAAGTTGCTAGAAAGCACTATTTTATTAAACAGAAACTCAACTCTTCTCTCACACTCGTTTTTTGTAAAAGGTGGAGGAGTTGGAAAAGCAACTCTAATGGTAGCAACTGCTAACGGAAACCACCCGATGGTAAAGCTGTTTGCGGCTCGCTTTTTCAAGAGTTACTTACAAGCAAGCCGATGACTACTTGCCACATGTGCCATCAACATTTTACCATCAAAACGAATGAACGAATCGTAGAAGAATTGGTATCCTCGGGCAGAGTCGACCCGTCTACCTAGTGCAAGACAATAGTGATGCCCCAAATCCGAAGTGATTTTTATTTTTATTTTCCTTTCACTTTTGGCGTTTTAGGCACAGATCAGAACAAACCACTGCGGGGCTACATGCATGTGTGTGTGTGCTACGGTTGTTCAAACCTCAGGAATGCAAAAACAAAGAAGCTCTGCAGTCGTTCTTGATCTTTTGAACTTAATTCCTAGATTTCTTTGTTTTCTCCCCAAGGCCCAAAATTTAGCTAATTATTGAACGATTTTACAAACTCGGTGTCTGTTATGAAATTAAAAGCACTTATGGCGTATCTATGCGTGTACAGCTGATTATCGCAAAAATTCTTGATCGCAGCAGCTCCAGGCACTGTTTGCACTAGTCTTAATGTTCTCTTGACTCTAGAAAAATTTGAGTGTTCTATCATGATTGTGTCTCATAAAAACTGCTATCTGCTATTTAGATTGTAATATTGCTGCCGCTTGCTGTATAAATTATCACTGTAAAAGTTTTGCGATGTAACTAGGACTAAATTAGATTAATCAGGACCGGATTAGATCGAGTGAAATTAATAAAGCTAAATAATCATGAGCTCGCAATAACTGAACAAAATGAGTTGTGTTGCAGCGGATGTTTGCAGCATAACACGTAGAAGCAAAAATGTAATTTTATGCTTGAAGCAGGAAAATGGGGGAAAAGGTGTTCTTCCTAAGGGAAGTTGTCATGAAGACGATAGTTCTCTTCTCTCTTTTACGTTGTCCTTTCGAAAAGAAACTTGCAATGGCGACGGTAGCCCTATTTTAGGATATTTTTAAGATCTGATTTTTGAGAGGAACGCTAGAGCCATGGCGTCAAATCCCCAAATCCTTTACAGTTCTGCTCTTCACCTTTCCGTTGTTATTTTATTTTGTCATTTCTTTTTGCCGTAAGAAAATATTAACAAAGTGTTTTTTTCCTTTTCCGGACCATTTTTTATCTCAGGTGTCACTATCTTTATTCAGTCATCACTTTCCAAGTTTCTGTTCCGTTTATTTGTAATACTAACATTCAGCCACACGTCAGTCCTCTTTTCGAGATGTGGTCGTGACTAAACCATAATGCATTTGGATTGGATACAGTGCATTACCGAACAACTAAGACGCTGAGTTTTGCTAGTGCCAAGTTAGCAAAGATACAATTTATGGGACAGAAATAATTTTTCACACAGACACCTCGTGACGCAGACATTCGTTGGTATAAATTGGGCGCGACTGTAACCTACCGATGATGTAGCCTGGATTCTTTCCGAAATTGAATATTTTGAAAACTATTAGACCAAGGACTAGGGAGGACAATTTTTTATATTTATTAAAAAAGATACATGAAATGTGATTTTTTTTGTTAATCATATTACATTTTTTCGATGAAAAATAATTAGCTGAATGATAACCTAATAATTGAAACACACAAGAATACTGAAAATACTACCGGTTTCGAATATCAAATCCATAATTTTATCTTAAAATACAATTTTATAAATAAATTATCATCTCTGTCGGTAAAATTAAAACAGATTGAAACTAAAATGGAATGTCCATAAAATTATCTGCTCATAACATAGTTCCTTGTGTGCTCATAACATAGTTCCTGAAAGTTTCTGAAGGGGACGACCCCTTCAAGGGACGTCTTGCCTCTCCTTGGCTGCTGTGTTGGAACTCGCCGGTTGAATTTTTGCATCTCAGCTGTTGTAGCACAACGTTTTCACACTCCCTTGTCGCTGTTTTTTTTTTCAAATTTCCACATGCTTTGACGAATTTATGTTCACTGCAGTGTTTGCTTTGTTGTTACGAGCAGTTATGCTATTGTTGTTCTTTGGAATAAAATTATGTGCCTATTCGTATAAAATTCTCAAATGTTTCCAAATTTAAGGTTGTCTGCTTCGCAATTCCATAAGAAAAAGGCGCACGAATGTCGGCCAGACGGAGGTGAAGTGTGCAGCCTAGGATCGAAGCGATTGACGTAGCTGCGCTCAGCGTGTGGGAGCATCCCGTTAACCTTACTTGCATGAGGTACCTACACCAATCCGTGCGGTACTGCTGTTCCTAGTAATGATGAGTATTGGGTGCCTGGCTGTTTCTTTATTTCTTGTTCGAGTACTAGCTTGATACAGTCCTTCTGCAACAAATTTCTATCCTGAGATAACGATAAAGCAAAGGGAAAAGGACAGTTTTCCCTAGAGCAATAAATAAATTATCAGTTATTAGTCAAAATTTGAGGTGGTATTGTTGATAAGTGAGGTTGAAATAAACGCATCAACTGTACTGAATTTATAATTTTCTTCCACGGAATCACGAAGAGAAAAATCACAACAGCAAATCACTACAGCAATATCATTTGCATCACTACAGCAGTATCAGTTGTATTCGTGACAGTTTCGCGGAATCCAATATAAATTACCAGATCCCTCCCGTGCATGTCCAAGCATGCCCGGATAACGGCGCCTATCCAGATTTTTGTTTTTATGTGCTTTACGACCGAGCTGAATAAGCACTGTGAGAATTTTATTGTGCTGACTTGCACAGCAGGATTGGCAATCCATCAACAGCGGCATTCGCCTAACACGATTTTTGTTTTCACACCACAAAAAGTAACATCTGCGCCTCGATAAGCTCCACTCGCACCTGTGCCCTGAGTAACATTCGCCCAAAACCGATCTTAAGTTTAGCTTAAAGTTCTGCTTCCTCCAAAAAAAAAGCTTCAGTTTACTAAAAAATTTCAAAAAAAGGCTCGGATATGGAAAGGGTTAAAGGTAATGCGAGTTCTAGTTTCTCACGACTTCCATTTCTTTGATCTTCATGAGTCGAGCTATTATAGAGCCGTTTTGCATAAACAGGGTAATTTTGCAAGCAAATTATTATTGGGTCGTGGGAAAAATACTGATTTCTTCAAAAGTTCGTGGGAATTCATTTTTGTCCAGGTTCTTGGCAAATAATTTTGTTGACATGCAAAAGTATGGCCAGTCGATGTTCTTCCACAAGGCAATGATTTTTTCAAAGTTTCAAATGACAAACATAAAAAATGAGTGTACTGCAGGAAGGAAGTTGAGGACAGGCACAAGCTGTAGTAAAAATTTCGAGTAAATTAAAATCCGTTAGAACCTTGCAACAAATCGAGATCCTCAGATTCATGATTCTTAAAGCCCGTGATAATACAGGTTTTCAATACCTCAGTAAACAACGAGTACCACGAATTTCTACTCAAACAGGAGGCAGAATAATTTTCTGAAATAACTAAATAGTTCCGTTCAATCCTTTCCCTCATCTCCTCCCTGGGCTGCGTCGTACAACCTCAATCCCTTTCTTCATCTTCCCTTTCTTGTCCATCTTCATCCCTTGCCTCTCCCCCCCGCTTCATTCCGTACATTCGTGAATTCTACTTTTGCTTACTTGCGCTTGAATATTTGAATTCCTGAACACTTATTTTGGTACGTGGCATGTTTTTTAAAACAGTGAATAGCATACTTTTAAACTACACCTGTTATAAATAAATTGTGATGTGTAAGTGTATTTTTGTAATACTGAAACGGCTTCCCCTCCATTCCCCCTCCTCCCGATTCATTTTTTATAAAACTTTTTATTGATGAAGTTAGCTGTTCCTTTATGTAGTAAAAAATAAACGGATTCTATTGTTTAAAAATCAAAATTTCAGTCATTGGTTGTTTCACTGAGCATTTCACAACAAAAAAAAAAAAATCGAGCGACGTTCCCACACTGATGTTACGTTCCAAAGATTTCGTCAACAAGAAAAGTATTCACTGATAATCAGTGTTGGCCATTCACAGTAACGTATATCGTTTGATTCGATGTTGAAATGGACATGTGGATATCCGGGCTCATACTGGGTTCTGGGACGGCAGCTCACACATTCGCTGATGTATTTCAGACAAAACATGGCCCTGTTTCATCAGCATTTTTTGCAGTTCGTATTTCACATCCACAGCTTCATCCAGCTTCCAGATTAACGTTTTACTGATGTATCGCTCTTTAAGGTTTTCTATCTCCTTATTTTTGAGATCATAATATCTCCAAACTCTGCAATAATTACGTATTGCGAAGGTGAATCGTGGCAGTGGTTGCCTATTGCACCGTGGGCGAAGACAGTACAAATAGCAAGGGGGTTGTTGGTTGAAAAATTTGAAAGGCTTTCGGTGAAAAAAATAACTTGTAGAATGACAATTTGATTACTGGGGAGCGCTTTGAATGTCATTTACCGGTTCTCGATCATGCTCTTGAATTTGTCTGAGAAATTTCCATAAAATATCTGCAAATATTTTAAAAAGTAGATTTAGTCCAAACAGACTAGATACCACGGCCAAGCTTTTTGGAACTCGAATTCAACACATATCTACAAATATAGGATATGTCAAAAAATCCATATCTGCAATGCAGAGAAAGCATACGTGGAGCAAATAGTAGATGCTAGTGAGATTTTTTTCCTCAGTCGAGATTTCATGATTTTCACTTATGTTGCATGGAGCAGATGGGCACTGCATTTCAGGTTCATTTCATGAGGTTGCAAAAAGCCAACGCAGTCTTTGCTGAATTTCGAAAATTCTTGCATTTTTTTAATTTTTTTTAAAATTTTTTCTCAATTTTTATTTGTTTCATTCCAGAAATTTTATTTTTTGGATTTGAGAAATCTTTTTAAAAAACTTTAAGAATCGAATTTTTCAAAAAATTTTCAGTTAAATCAAAAGGAGAAAAATTTTAAAAAGATTCTTTTTTTAAAAAGGAAAATAAAGCATTTGGTTTCACAACACTGTATATAACGATACCTGACCCCTAAGTTCAACAGTTGTAGAAGATAACACTACTAGGCATAATATCGAGCAGACGACAATGCCGCACATGGCCACCGTTTGAGCTTGCAAATGCTGAAACTGAATAAGAACAAGTATATTAGGCCGTTTCAAGTCTGTCAATGATGCCCAAATTACGCGGTTATAGGCTCTGCGGAATGCTAGACCAGTACGCTGGGACAAGTGTTCCCGCAGACCATAGCCAGATTTTAATAAATTATGAGCAATCACATATGTTGACATGCATCACAGCCTATAATAACGTGGCGCCATGATAACACAGACGCTCGATAGTGCTTTAGTTAAAAAATGTAAGAACTTTTGTACTCATTTATTTTTATATTTGAGATCGAAATTTCATATTTATTTCGTACATATATATTTTCTTCTCATATGTAATTTCAGCAACTACTTCATTTTTACATTGACAACCAGAAGTTAAAAATATGTTTCTTAACCGCCCTGCAGAAACTTTTCTGCTTACAGCATTTTTTTCAAAAGAACTTAGTTGGAAATGGAAGGTTGACGATTAGATAATAAACAAATTGTTATGAAATAAACAAACTGTTATGCAAAGAGCAAAGTTTGCCTTGTCTGGTACTATACTAATTCTGTTATTCAACAGGCTCATGAAAAAATTTTAAACTGGTTTCATGTTTCGGGGGAAAAGGAGGCAATAGTCCAGCCTTTTTACTCATAACCTGATGCATTATAAGCACCATGAGACACGAAGTTCAGATGTGAATGGCCAGCACTCAAAAATTTTCCTCGTTGGTTACTGTATTTTGAGCAAACTATCTGAGCAGGCATAAAATGATCTTTGGCTGCAAAAGTAAAAACAGGGGAAATTTTTGAGAATAAATCACTTTTTAACAAATCTAATTATTTTTTACACGAGTTTTTATGCGTTTTGTGCTGTGTAACAGCAGTACAAAACGCAAATTGTTACGGGGTTGTCTGTG
>UYRT01000194.1:0-11699 GCA_900617915.1 Gongylonema pulchrum
AATTAATAAACTTTATTCATTGCTGAGATATGTCACTTTAAAAATTTTGGTCGAAAACGGACATTATTTTCCGAACAACCTAATATATATAGTATATATATATATGTAGTTGTAGTTGGTGGGGATTTTTAGTGGTCGTTGTGGATGAGGCTTGCAGCGTGGAGGCAGCGTTTTATGTAGAAAGGCGCAGACGTTCAAGGGTGGCAGCGATCTCAAATTACTGGAATGATGGGTCAGGCCAGTGCGGACTATAGTTGCGGTCGTAACGTCCGGATGCCGAACTGCATGTGGTGAGTGATGAAAAGTTCCAAATAAGCGTTGTTTAAATAGGGGAACTAGGACCTCCCCCGGAATTTAGGGAATGTTAGTGTTTTAGGATAAATAAGGAAATGGCGTCAGGCAGGCGGCTTAAAAAAAGTTGTTGCATTAGAAAAGGAACCAAAAGGAAGGTATTTTAAGAATGGAATGTTAGATTTGATAGGAATAGGGGGATGGGTTACTGTAGTGGTTCATTTGTTAGAAGATTGGGATTTAGCATAAAAACTATTAATACTCATTTATAATTTAATTTCCACATATATAAAAGGCGTAAAAGCCACAAGTAGATTTTCAAGCAAGCTTGGCGGTCCGAGCTATTACGGGAGACGTATGTTGGCGAGAAGGTACCTCGCGTGAAAGTTATACATATGTGGTTAAATTTGTAAATATGTATGAATGATACGTTTGTTGTGCATGGACATTATAGTCATTAGTATTTTCTGGAGCAGCATAAATAGCGCTGTGTTATATCCGTGCGCCACACGAGCAGCCTGAGCCAACAGAAATGTGCCGAACAAAAGTACTGTCTTAGCGGCTACCCCTCTCCCTTTCACGCATAAAAAAGTGCCAACAGGAATAGTTCCAACCCAACATAAACGCTCATAGTAAACTGTAAAACATCAGTGTTTCATACTGTCAGTGGTCTTATTTGATGTACGAAACTGAGCAAAAATGTATGATCGCAAAATTGAATATACTGTGCAAAAACATATAGAGCGTATCATTCGATGATTTAACAGTTTTATGTACAATTCATTAACAAACAAATTTCAAAGATTAGTGAATAGAAGTTCACAAAAAAAAGGATAACTCTGGAACATTCTCAAAACATTGTTGCGTTTCGAGTCGCACCATGTTCCGTTTCAGTTAAAATCCAAACCATACTCCGTGTATTTTAGTCTTAAACAGGGTAATTCGATGTAATAAACCGAGAGATTTCTCTGGATTCCAGAGAAAAGACTACTGTGTACGGACGTTAGACATTTCGTATTTGCTTTCTGGAATACAGCGTTTCGCAACATCCTCGGTTGCTAATGTTTGAGAGAGAGAGAGAGGAGAAGTGCACCACTGCGGTCGAATAGTGCATCAAGAATATTTTTCTGACATCTTTGCTCAAAATCACCTAAACAGCATGTTAATAGAGCTTTCCCAAACGTGTTTTTTTCTTCTTGCTCGTGCTAAAGATATTCTTGTAAGTATTGTTTGTGTTGTAGGATTTTTTAATTGTTGCTGTTGCATCTTTCTTATTTGTTGAGCAAACAAAATTAGTTGAACACTGTCACTTCATTGTCCCGTAATGAGTGCTATGTTATGCTTCATTTTACAGATTACGTAATGCTGTTTTATTTTTTCATGTATGAATAGAAGCGGCAGTTATGAACCCCAGACGTTCAAACTGAAAAGATTAAAGATGGGGTGAATCTTTTTTTTCTTCACGAAAGGTTTACAGCTTTTGACGATGCTGGGATTTTTTTACCTTTGTTGTATTTTCGGAAGAAATATTAATTGGAAAAATCTTGATTTTTTTCACATGATTTTAGTTTTCCTGCATAGTTTTTACCCGGTGTAAAATAAAAATGCTTTCTGGTTGCATCTTACATACAGAGCAGCGATAACACTAAGGTCCGAAACTAGGCAGTTAGCTATTGTATTTTGCATATAAAGTCTAGGAATGTGTATAGACTGGTAGAAATAGGTTTAAAATTTCTATGAAGTAGTGAACGCCTGGAAGCAGACCGGTTTGAGAGTCAAGCGCCGAAACCTTTGCGGGTAGCAACGATTGAAAGCGACGTAGCAACGCAAAAAATGACTGTTGTAATGTTTGAGCAACAAGATTACTGTGGCACGACGAGAGCACTGAATTGACAACAATATCACCAGATTTGGTTAGCGGTGCATAAATTCCTTTCCCGGCAACCTAAATTGAACTTGAAAGTTGCTTGCTAGAATTAACACTAACCGAATCAAAACACGAAAAAATAGAAAAAAAAAAAAACACTGAAGACTTGGAAAAGCAACAAACCCGCTCGATGTTAGCAATTCGAATTGGCAGCAAACTGTTGGACTGCTCCCTTGCAACGTGTAAGCACTGCCCGATTCGAACATCCTTTGCATGAACCAAACGGAGCTGCTCGCTAGCCTTGCAGTTTGTTACGTAGAGTAGATGGAAATCCGTCAGCTTCACTTCTTTTCCATCATCCTTAAGATTACGCATAAAGTGCATAAGGGTACTAAACTGCTCGCAAGACAGGAGGTGAGGTACGGCGTTGGTACTCTTACCCGAAATGACACTCATTGCTATTCAGACAGTTTGCTGCTCTTCAGAAACACAAGAACATAAAGGAAGCTCACCGTCTGGATTTTATTAAAAACTGCTGACTCGTTGTGCGATCGATGCAAAAATATCATTACCGGCGAATACAAAACCTGCAATGGAATTGTTGTCTGAAGAAGTTTCCGGTGCCGAAATTCATCGTAGGATTTCATCACAATACAGTGGCCAACGTTTTATCGTTAAGAACTGAGCACGAATGGGTCAAGAAGTTTCCAAAAAGCTGAACAGCCAGGAAACACAAAGAAGAGATAAAGTGCTCATCAACATCCACTACCGACGGGCAGATTCAACAAGCTCGAGACAGACAATTCTAGGGGAGGAAGGAGTGCTCATCGATGAGGTACCAGCTTCAGCTTCACATCTAGTCATTTTTCTGTAAATGAGGTCATCCGATCTGCTATGAATGAAATAGTGCAAGGAGAAGCATACAAATTGGCTGTGCGATAAGTTGGAAGACTTTTTTTTTCATTAAAGATACAAGAAACCGTTCGTGGATTGCTGCGCACCAAAAGCAAGGAAACTGTGCGGAAAAATGATGCAGTTGTTCAATTCCTACTTCGTTCTCATAATTTACAGGACGAGGATGTGAGAAATTGATGTCTCTCCGTTGTAGATAAGTTGCAAAAGCATACCAATGATTCTTCAATCGACAAAACTCGATCGCCAATTTCCAGTTCATCAATCCGTTTGATAGCATTAGGAGTTTGTACAGTTGTATCACCGCTGAAGCACTGCAGTGACTCAAAGTAACCACTATAATACTGAAAACATTATGCTTTGTAGTTAGATGCAGTAAGTATTCTTCCTGTATTTTTCTTTCGAAATTTCGGACATTCTCCAAAATTGTAAGCTTTTCACTTTTTCGGTAATTTTCAGCTTCCTTGCATAACTCAAGAAGTGTATCAGAAATCGGAATTTTTGGCTAGCGTTTTGGAAATTTGCTCTTAAGCATAGCGCTAATAAAGTTCACAGTGTGCTAACCGGTACACCGCCACCATATGTAGGAACGGCACGTTGTGCTGCTACAGGAACAATTCGTGGTTCCGGGACAGGAACTGGTTGAGGCGGATATTGGACAATTGGAGGTGCTGCAGGTGGATACGGAACATATGAAGGTGCTGTTGCTGCAGGTACTGCAGGCTGAAATCCTATTATGAGCAATATGAAATATTTCAACTGCAAAATTTGAAAGGCGAAAAAATTTGAAAAAAAAAAAACCTGTGAACCAAAAACAAAAATATTTAAGTTTCATTAACTGACAAATTATTATTATTATTACTATTATTATTGTTATTATTACACACAGTAACTGCGAACATTCCTTTCAAGATCGGTGGGCCTGGCATAGCTGCACCGGTTATGTGGGAGCATCCTTGTACGATTACTGTCCTGGAATACTCATACTGATACCTCGGACAGTCTTGGTATTCTTGATAATGTTATTATTATCACGGTGATTATTACTGTTACTTTTGTTGATTACATAAAATCATGGAAAGACATTTAGTTATCGCAAGAATGTGCCACCAGCTTTCGGTGTGTCACCATTCATCCGCATTTTCTGCCCCGAACAGACGTGCCTGCCTAGAACTCACTGCTTCGTATTTGTGGACTTCTAAACGTGACTATAGCATTTTGCTTGACGCGAAATCTAGACGTGACGCTAGCATCCCAATAGCGCCAGCAAGTAGGTTCACAGCACTCATTTTTTGCATTTTCTTGAAAAAGAGCATACCTGCACTTCGATTTGATTGCTAACAGGAGCAGGAGGAGCGACATTATAATCGTTCGCAGGAGGGGCCGGTGGTTGGTTGTAAACTTCGGCTGGCGCAGGAACTGCTGGGACTGAGCTATCACCATCAATGACCTGGTGATAATCGCCGTCTATTGTGTTCGGCATGCTCTAAAGCAAGTTAAAGAGAAAAGATTCATCTTTTTGATTTTGTGGCATGAATGATCAAAGTCGATAATAACAGTTTTCAGCCCTAATTCCCAAACAGTACATGCAAGATACATTGCACATGCCAATTGCCTAGTTGTATGATAAGAACACTCAGCTGAGAACAGAGCAGTTGTTCGTTAATATACACAGATGCCAACTAAATCATATCTGTAGTTTGTATAGCTTTGAAACATTAGAGCATTTCAAGGTTTGGCTTGGATTTTTTGGTTAAGAAAGTCAGAGAAACATCAAAAAGTTGGTTTTGAGAACTGTGGCCTGGGAAATGGTCGAGGGATTGGCAGCTAGATAACTTCATCTTTTCCGATATTTTCTTGAACTGAAATCATCCTGGCCACACATTTATAAACGGGATACACAAGTTCTTGTACGTAAACAAACGTGATCTCGCATGCTGTGCTATTCTGCTGTGTACAGAAGAAAGGCTTTTAACCTCCAATGAAGCAATTCCGTAAAGAGCAGGAAATGCAGGTCGAGTACGTTCAGTATTAATCGGCCACAAGCGATCGTTTGTGATCACTCTAAATGAAAAGCTGCATAGACTTACTGCAAAATAATACATTTTTCAAGGGCCTAATTTTTTAATAATTCTTTAACCTAAAAACAAGAATACCAAAAAAAAATGGTGTTTGCTTGATATTAGTGCTAATACTGCTAGGAAATGCAGGGCGCGGCCATGAACAGTCTCATAAGCTGTACTATAATCTCCAAAGGTAAGCGGTAGGGACGTCTATTTGTAGCACTTTTTCGGATGCCGCTCTACTCCAGTTCATTTCGTGGAGGTATCATTTGGTCATCGGAGATTCTAAGTACCTCTTTGACTTGCGGTTGTTGATCCACTGCTATAAATCGAAGCGTGCACATGCTGGGCTCCTTTTTTTGTTAATTTTATGTTTTAGTTCCAGTCACGTTGTGTGTTTTGTTTCTCATAGATGCATGACCTTTACTGCGTCCTAGCTCCCTGGTAAGCGTGGCATTGTAGGCTATACCGTTTAGACTTAGCTGAGCATAAAGCAGTACATTTATTTTTCCTATGCATAAAGCTATCAGAGTTTGTACCTTGCAGCGCTTCGATTCAAGCTAGTCCGTTTCTAATCTCGTACGGGGAGGAACACCTGGATCGGAATTCATGTAAAAAGCTTTGATTAATTTTTTTTTAGTAATTCTGAGAAGAATGCATCAGAAGAGATCAATAACGGCCAGTATGCTTGTCTGATATTAAGTTCTTTTTTAAACAGCTGTCAAGTTCTGACGCCTAAGATATCTAAGCAAAAAAGCTTATAAGCAGTTCTGGACGAGAATGTATCGCTCACCGTCGATGCAACGAAGGCCGTCTAATAATTGCAGGATCGTAACGATAATAATCATAATCCTCAGCAATTGGCCGATAAAAAGGTCTTCTGCGCAAAGCCAAAAGTCGATGATGGCTCAGTCGCAGACTGGATGGGAATATGTCGTCGAATTCATCATCGTAAAATGTAGAATGCCTGTTAAAATTTCAATAATTAGTAGCCCGCATCTCGATTGAAAATGCGACCATACATTTTTTTGCACAGTAAATCCCAAAACTGTCTACGCCAAACACTCACTTGTCTCCTGAATGTACTATTTAATGAATTTGAAAAGGTTTTAGGTAGATTTGCCTGCATCTGACTATGGACCATACTCACAAAACTTTAACCCAGCTTTTGGATTATCTGCAAGGCACAAACCAAAATCAAATGGAAACATGCTGAGAGCTTACGAATACGAAGAAGGGGTCCGATTCACTGCGGGGCAATCATCCCAATATATAAACCATCAGATTATTGTAATGTTGGCTTTTATTACGAGAGAAGAAGCCTCGAAAAGTCACATTTTTTTTTCAAAAAATAAAGACAGTGATTTGATTTACAGCTCTTTGCGTGCCACATCATCTTATGTGTAAACCACAGCAAGTTCATGTAACAATCTGTGGTGACGAAGAGAGCAAGTGGTCAGTTGTACCTGCTAAATAAAATAGGTTGAAGTAAACCTTTTTGGTTTTGAATAGCTCATGCGATGATAATATGTGGGGACCAATTCTTGGACATCATAATCCTGCGAGGATGTTTCAGCTGCTGATGGAGAAAAATTATTTTTTCGGTCATCGTTAGCTGAAATAATCAACGCTTTTTGTTAATTCAGAAAAGGATTTAGAAAGACGAAAATTTACGCCAGTTTCCTACCGACAACTAGTCACAGTCAAATTACTGTAGTAACTAAGAGTTTTACTAAAATGCGTTCTAAGCCCCTTAAAAAATATCAAATAAAACAACGACATTTTTAAAAAATCGTCTTTTTCATTCCGCTGGTGTTTAATGATTCGCTTTTGAACGCTTCAGATTCTTCTATAGTTCACCAAAAATCAACCAAGGAAGTAATACTTGGATTTAGCTGACACCATGTAGGAGACAAAACACGACAATCAAATAGACGAACCTTGATGTTTTTCATCGAGAGGATTTGTCATACACGCCAAGCGTGATATTTTCAGCTCGTACCGTGACCTAAACATTGATTTCGAAGAGCTTTTAAGGTTTTTTGACAATTTTTTTTGACAAATTGTCGATCGGCTATCTTTGTGCTTCGCTTTTTGTTTGTCTTCATGTTAATTTTTTCCGCAGTTAACTGAATTGTCACTTTATTAATCTGCTTTTCTCTGATTCTGCAAGTTATCTTTGCCCTTTGCCAACTTTCATTTTTTTAATGAATTTCTAGCTATTAATGATGGACTCTTTTGGTTAGCAACATTTTTCGAAAGTGTTTTTAACTGTATACCAAGAGGACAGAAACAGAGCGATATGCTACATGACTCGCTGAGACATATGAAAAATTCGGTGGCTATGTCTTTTACCATATTTGAAGTATACCCGTGGATGATAACCGAGATGGAACACACTCTTTTTTGCACTGAAGAAACTTAGCACTGAGGCATTAAAATTATGCAAGCAAACGGCGATTTTATGGATGAAAATGAGCAAGCCGCATGAGAATGTGAAAAAAAGAGAAACGCTTGCATTGTCAGAACATCGAAAGAAAAATGGCCGGAAGCTCACCACTGAAAAAGTAATAAAGTGCAAAATGACTACAGCCTAAAAAATAGGGCGTAAAAAGCAACGAAAATAGTTATGCTAGGCAGTAATTCCGTAGGCAAACTTGTAACCCCAGTCACTTCTACTGTGATGTCTGAAAATATTCGCAACAGCCTTCTTAAATAATTTATCTGATACCTCTGCTGTTCATCGATTGTTATTTGGATATCCTTGATAAAGTCAAATGCAACTCTTTGGCCATTTTCATACACCTCTCCTCCACGATAATGATCGCCAGCTCCCAAAACGACTGTTTTGAGAAAGCTGGCGCGCCGCAATCCTTCGTAAAAACAGCATTTCCATTTTGCTCTAAAGTATGCTAGTTAAAGGATCGATTAATTACTTTATTCCTGCCCGATCGATTAATTTTGAACACACATATGTATAAAATACATAGAGAACCAATCGGTATAACATTAATTGATAATTATATACATGTATGTACATTATGGTAATGATATATACAGTGTAACTACGGCAATTATACATATAATTTCCACGTCTTCTTGTGATATCCATCTTACTCATGCATGATTCATGGTGTTTTACTGTGCATCAGCTGAAATTAAAAACTTTTTTTTCCTCAAATTCAGTTACTGGATGTTCTGAAACTTACCGGATATTATTGCCAGGCAGTATTTCTACAATTATACCAGACGTCAACTGCATTTGGTCAGAACAGCTGCTGTTTTGATAGAATTTTTGGCACTGCAACAAAGTTTTGTGATAAAAAAAAAAGTTGCATAGAAATGAAGAGCAAAATTTTAAAACGCATCAAAAATGGAAAGAATCGTTCGACGCCAACGATGCTGAGAAAAGCGTTTGGACTTCAACTGCTTTTTCAGTCATTTCTTCCACAGTGTTAGCACAGCAGCAAAGATAAGGTATTTAGCCTAATCCAGTATTAGGCATGAATTTGACATGCATAAGTTAAGAACTAATTTATTTTGCTTGCATGATTTTTAGAAAAAAATTTAATCCTTGGCAATGCGGGCAACATTAGCTGGAAGGTTGGCCTTCTGATGGACTCGACGAATATGTAGAGAAACTTAATATGACTTCATTCATAATTCTGTAGCAATTTATTTCTTTCTTGCCAAGAATACTAAAACCAGTCGAATTCAACAGTGCTACAAATGGGATGCTTCCACATGTCGGATGCAGCTGCGCCAGGACTTCCGCTAAACTGCATATCTCCATTTAGTACCAGAACCACCTGTTCGACATATGGGCGTTATCGCTCCAGAAACATGAAAGCAGTCATCAGGTTCCTTGTGACGAACACACATTGCATTTTGACTTGCGAATGCATGCCCGCAAAGACTTCCTTTGGTGTATGCAGTTTTTGAAAACAACAATTTACCACTTTTCCAGCGTTATCGAAAAAATTCATTGATTCAAGTTGCTGGACAGTTTCACCACGTTCTAGTTCGTACAGTCGCTTTTCACCATAGCAAGCCGGCGAAGCGCACAACAGTGCTATAATATGTAAAGTTTTTCAGCAGGCGCAAATTCGGAACCCAGCAAACATTGGCCATCTTGAAATTACGGGGTTTTTTTTCGCATCATTTCTTTTTAGTGTTCAGATGTTAGGCAGCTAAAAGTGCTGTATGTTTACTTGCCTGCCTTAAGCCGATTGTTCTTTTGATGTTTCTCGAACTAGCAAGTTGCGTACTCACAAGTTATGGCGTTGAAAATACGCCAACCCCTCATTTTTGACGGATATTCTAGTAACATTTGCACCCATCGAGGCTAAATGCAGTGCCCACAGACTTGAAGCTTCGCAGCCTTTTTTCAGTGCCGCCTCATGAATTTATTTCGGCAATGTCCTTTTGTTCAGACCAAAGCAAAGGCGAAGCCGCTTTCAGGTTCACAGGCAATGCATGTCGTGGAGGAATAAGCCCTCAGTTTCTTGCCGCACCTTTTTAGACGTAACTCATTCAGGAATCCATTAAGAAATGCATAGTCGCATAATGCTCTGGTCACCATGTATTTGGGCAAAAAGCGCATTAAGCTTTGTTCCAGGCTGTTAGGAGAAGGAAGCTAGCGAAAGAAGTTGGTACTGCGGCAGGAAGGTATGAGCCGGCCACAGACTCGGATATTTATGTTTTCTTGCCTTTTTTCATGCTCATTCGCGACAATAGTGGGGTTTGGGCTAATCCTTTCAGGCAATTTCCTCCTTCCGCTTAATCACGGCAGTACATGGGTTTTGAGGTAACTGCTGCGAATAGTATCAGCTACCGCTCGTAGACCTGGCAGCATTGCCAGCAGCGTGGAAGCTTTGCAAGTCGTTTACGAATTTTGGATATCATGGGCAAATTCATGAAGTTAGTTAATCCCTAATCATTGGAGCCGAAATTTTTCGTTTATCTACTTCTATTGATAGAGTGCACTCGTCTTAGTGAGGAATCGAAAGCGATTTGTGGTGGCCGCTTGATCCGTTATCACGACAGCTTGATGAATAAGCAGCAGATGCAGCTTAGCTATAGTACTTTAATGACCCCTCCTCCTCCCCTCTTGCAGAGGAATTTTTAGTGTTAGCAAAAACTTGAATACTTGGTTTGTTTAATTGGTCAATTTGAAGAGAGTATGGAACTGTGTATTCGCTGCATTTGGAACTGATAGCCACTTGACCGTTAACTACCTGCACTGTAAACATCAGCAGCAATAAAAACAATAATTCGTTGAAAGTTCCCATCCGAAAAAACACCTGCAAAACTGTGTCGATAACATATTGCGCATTGTCATACTTTTTTTTCAGTAAGCACCGCACGCCAAAAATCACAGTAGCGTTGTGGTCCTTTCAGCACACCTGCATCCAGCATTAAACTTAGTCGAAAGAGTACCGGCTGCCGGTACGAAGATGCGTTTTTTGCACAGTTCCCTCGCAGGTTTTCTTCGCCAGTGGCACGCTCTTCCCGGCAGATGCTTCTAGCTAAAAGAATTGTGACTGGCCATCACAACTGTAAGAAATTATTACAATGACTCCCAATCCATGCCCAAAAAATTCAACGCTCTGGATGCTTCGGTTGCGGAGTTACACCAAATTTCACGTGTTCGTACGTGAGTGGCAACGCGAGCGCTTTCTTCGCTTGCGTTTACTTAAACACGGCCCTAGGTGGTGCTCAAAAAACTTTAGTACTCAAGCTGCTCTGGTTGCAGAGTTACGTCAAATTTCATGTGTTCGTACGTGAGTGGCAACGTGAGTGCCTTTTTCGCCCGCAGCTGGTCAAACACCGTATTGGGTAGCGCTCAGAAAGTTTCATTATTCCAGCTGCTCTGGCTGCAGAGTTACGCCAAATTTCACGTGTTCGTAAGTGAGTGGCAACGTGAGTGCTTCCTTCGCCCGCAGTTGATCAAACACGGTCCTAGGTAACGTTCAGAAACTTTCAACACTCCAGCTGCTCTGGTTGCAGAGTTACGTTAAATTTCATGTATGTACACGTGAAACTTACGTGAGACGTGAAACTGATGTGTCAGTCGTTTTTGCGTGCATTTGGTCAAAGGGTGTCGGTTATGCTCAGAAAGTTCAGGGCCTCTGGCTGGTTCAATTCTAAAGTTACAAAAGCGCACGCGCGAAATTTTCACGTGTTCGTATGTGAGATGCAGAAGAGCTGACAAGTAATTTACTTTTGCGGACACAACAGTGGGCGACAATTAACGCTGCAGAATTGCAGCTCATTGATCACCTTAAATTTGGAGTTGGCATGATGCCGGTTTAAACTTTGACGTGGCGTACGTAAGTCCCGAGAGGGCGTAAAGGTGAATTTGAAACCTTTGAATTAGACGTGGCCAAGGAACATCTCTGTGAAGTTCCAGCCTCCTGGGCCGTTCCCGAAGACGCTTTCCCGCTAAAAAACTTTCACATGCCCCTACGTGATGACCACGCGGACCTGAACGCCCATTATGAGGATACGAGCCCGCACGTATGTGTAGATTAAGTCACCAAATTTTCAGTCTTGTAGCTTTTGTG